>BSBK01003246.1:0-210000 GCA_027943335.1 Chamaecyparis obtusa | reverse complement strand
GATGGTTCATTTGAAGAAAGGTAGATTTCCTGCTGGAACATATGGGAAGCTGAAAATGAAGAAGTTTGGACCTTGCAAGATTTTGAAGAGATTTGATAGTGGAAATGCTTATGAGATTGAGTTACTCGATGACATGGATATATCACCTATTTTCAACATTGCTGATTTGTATGAGTATCATGAGTCAGATGAAGAGATGACAGTACCGAATGATTATCCTAAGAAACCAATAGAAGTTGAGCATATTTTGGAATAAAGAATTGGTAGAAGTACAAGAGGAAACCAACATATGGAGTATCTGGTAAAGTGGAAGAATAGACCGATTGAAGAAAGTTCATGGATTTCACAATCTGAGTTGGATGCAGCTTGGATCGTACCTATTTCATGATTCAGAGAATCATTTTCAAATAAGCCCAGGTGTCTGATGCAGGAGCATCTTGAGTCCTTGGCAATCTTGTGTGACCAAAAACATGTTTGAAGTTTTATGTGTTGCTCGGTTCCTGCCTTGACCGAGTTGGTTCGATGTTGCTCGATTTCCTTTGTTTACCGGTGTTGGTCGGTTATCTCTCTTGTGCTCGGTGAATTTACCTGGCGCTCGGTGATGCTTGTCTAGTGCTCGGTTATCCTTGCTTACCAAGTTGTTTATTTTGGATTCCTATTGAGGCTGAATTTTGCAATTAATTTTGGTCATGAATTTAATGTTGGTATCTATCATTGGGAAGCATGTGGACCTAGATCTGCTTGTTCCTTCTGTTGATGGTGGATCTGAAGGCTGACTTGTTCGGTAGCCTCTTGTATAAATGTAGTTGTTTGGTTAGAGTTTAGGAGGAGTTTTGTGAGGAAGTTTTTTTGGATAGAAGATAGAAGATAGAAGATTAGAGACTGTTGACAGATCCTCGCATGTTGAAGGACTTATGTACTTGATTGTAATATCTGGCCTAAACCAGGAAGGACTTACAACCCGGCATGTATGAATTAATTTGAATATAAAAAATGAAATTTTCTACATTCTCTCTCTCACTTGTTGTGTTGTTTCTTCCGCGTGTGATCTCTGCAAGGTGGATTTGGTTAGGGTGTGCCTTTGGCCCTTCTCCGTATCCTCCCTTGCGTCAATAGGTCTTTGGGCTTACCTACCCCTAAATTTTTTCCATTGTTTCAATAATTCTAGTAGTAAAATCCACATCCATTTATTTAAGTCTTATCTACCATATATTTGTTTGTTTCGTCCAAATCTACCCATCCTTCTCTATTTTCACCATGTAGTTCTATTAAAATCCATCACTATTTGATGCTTGATATACATTTAGGGAAATTGACTATGCTTCTTTGCTTTGTTTAAAGGTTATGTTTGCTTTGCCAAAGAGTTTGTAGAGTTTATTTTGTGCACAAAAAAAAAATTAAGGCGAAGATAGGGTGTCACAAACTTATTTCCACTTGTAGAAAATTAAGAAAATTGAGAAGATTGTTCATTTTTGTGAATTCGACTACCCAGGTCACATCACATCCCCAATGCAAGTGACCCCACTACTCAAGCTCCACTTGGTGCAAAAAATTATCAAACTTTCCCATTGTTGAAACCCTGTCACTTTCTTTATTCGTCAAAAGTCTCACACCAAGTTAGTATCTTTTTTCAATTGTAGTGCACTAAAAAAGTGAGATATGCATATAACTCTAAAAAAAGAAGGTAAGACTAAAGGATCTCCCTCAAGCCCCCCAAAAAGTGACTTAGGATTAGAGAGTTATAGAGGTTGATGGGAGGAGGTTGTTTGTGGGATGGGTCCTTCCTCTCTGCACAATGATCTGCCTTTTCCCAACACTCGTTAAAGATAAAAACAAAAGTTGGAGGTTTGTGTCCTCATCATTCGATTATTAGATACATACGAGTAGATCCATGCAATTGTTTAGCTTATTTTGAATAACATTCACTCTCAATGTTTTAAGGAATCATTTGTGGAGTTGGCGGCCTTTTGAATATCTAGTTTTTCTGCTCATATTTAAGTAGTCGCCTTGAATTTGTTGTAATAGTATTCATAAAAAATTGTGTAATTAAAATTTGAAATAAAAATTGAAGGCAAATGTTAAAAAGGAGGGAAATAAATTTGTGGAACCACATGACATTTATGACCACATGCAATCATTTTTGACATATGTAGTCATTGCTAATTTCGAGCCCCTCCTCTTTTCATAGTATTTCAATTTCTAAACAATAGTTGCTCCATTAAAATAGGGAAATTCCAAATTATCATTTTCCCATATTTGAAAATTTGCATTGGTAACACTACAAATTTCAAATTTAAGTAGAAAATGCACTTAATAGCCACATGGGGACATGGGCTTAAGTGAGTAGATAGGGGTTACATGAGTAGATAAGGGCTAAAGAGATTGGATCAGTTAAAAAGGGGAAAAGTATATAGCAATTTGGTGAAAATAACCAAGGCAATACTCAAATCTCTCCGGATTTCATTAACTATATTACCAAGTCTCAGCTAGTTATGTATTGAATTGCTTTTGTGGTATTGTGCAACTAATGAAATGTCTTTGGTCATATCTTGGTAGTGCTTGTTTTAGTTATTGTCTCTTGGTTACTTTTGAGGGCTTCTTTGGTAGTGTCTAAGATTTGGACCCTTTCAAAAACCTACCTTTAGCATTAATATAAAAAACTAAACCTTCTAAAAAATACTTATCTAAATGCCAAAAATACAAATAGAAATACCATTGCAAATTCAATATATTACATTTTTATAAAAATATTATTTATCCTTAGTTGAAAATAAACAATTGCCCTCCTTGAAAGCACGTCCCCACATCTAAAAGCACAAAAGTTATCTTGCCTTAAAGAATTTTAACTGTAACCCCATGTCCGGGTGCAGCTGCTTAAGAGCAATTTCTGCTTAATTTTATGAAGTTGAGTGTCCCCATGCAATTTTTTAATTATAGGGAAAGGATAATTTAGAATCTTTCCCTATTTTTGTGGAGCAAAATAAGCAGCAGTTGCTTACTGAAGAAAGCACACTCTCTTCATCATGGTTTTTTAATTCCTATTTATTTGCCTCCATGCATGGGGCCATCAGCTTCACATATTATGCTTCAAAAAGTTGAGCAGCTGCTAGCAGAAATAAGCTAAGCAGCAGCATGGGGACCTACCCTAAGAACTGAAAATTAGATAAGTTTTAGCCCGTATCTATTAGATAGAGTAGGCAATACAATTTTGTTACCAGCGAAGTGCTATAATATTAGAGATCATATAGACAAGATTTCAAACGATTATGCATCTGTATTACCTTACCTAGAACCCTGAAATTTCTGTATTTAACTTACCTAAAGGTCTGAAATTTGACTGGATCCAAAGACCTACTCAAGCAAAATCACATGTAACTTCCAATCAGCTTTAACAACTTGATCACATCTCATATATCTGCTAGACGCAAAGCAAATCTTCATATCACAGCCTTCTTTTGTAGAAAAAATGGGAATTTTCAATCCTTCTAATCTATCTAAGCAAGGAGCATACAATAGATAAATTCTCTTCTTAAATTCCTTTTGCATTCCAATCTTTGCGTAGTGGTATTTATTCCATTGAAAATAGCCCAATACTTGGATCCGATCCTGTCTGTCCATTGGGATATACAAAGTACAATGTGGGTTGTAACATTTTCTGAATTTGAAACCCGGTTGATTGTTTACCAATTGACAATTAACATAGAATAAAATCAGAGAAGGGCTATGCCATAAGCTAACTCAATTGCATGCCATTCAGAAATAAGAATGAATCGCCAACACATCAACAAAATAATCCACAAAATTCTCCAGGTACTAATCAACCTAAATCTACTACTGGTCATGAGAGAAGCAAAGATCAATTGGAAAACCATTTAAAACATTGACAAACTTTCAGAATGAGTTTATTATCATCTGACATGCGTATTATCCATCAAGAACACTGTGTAAAAGTAAGGGACAAGAGGTGGGTTAATTTAGAAAATGCAATTAATATTTATCTTCTGCTGATACAAGAAGCCAAGCCAAAATCCTTTAATTGTTTAGGACAAGCCTAAAAAGACATAATCACAATGATTGAATCCAGAGTCTCCCCTGTCCTCACATCTTTAAGTGCACAAAAGCTCAATCAATGTATATTTTTCATATGTTAGAGATGTGGAGACAGCAGCTGAAGATATTAACAGAGTATTCAGGACTTCATGCAGCACTAGTTAACTGAGATATTGATCAGCACATGTATATTCTAATACATCATGTCATGAAACATGGCAAGGATCCACCAAACCCTAATACCTTAGATAACCCACTTACAAGCTTGCTTTGACCATTAAAACAATATGTACATACAATTTCCCTCCTTTTCCCTAGATAACATGACCGTATAAAATTCTCTTCTTGATTTCCGCTATTCTTGCAAAAGTTGCTGCTTTCAGAGAAGACCCAGAAGCTAACCAGTAAAACAGATTTGGATAAGAAATGAATCACCTTCCTGCAATTGGAATTACTATCTCCAAGCTTTCATCCATCACCCATGAAGATTGACTGGATTCCACAGTCCTACAAGGATCCAACAATTTGGAGAGTTTGTAGACAATATCTCCCATGCTAGGCCTAGCCCTAGTATCCTCTTCTACACATGCCCTTGCCATTACTGCGAGACTGACAGCACTATCTATATTGTAAGAGTTTTGTAGATTTGGATCCATCCATTTCCTTAGTTTTTCTTCTCCATCTGCTCCTTCTAAAAGAGACCTTATTTGGGTCCAAAGAAGACCTGCTTTTCCTGCAACAGGAACTCCATTCTCATCTCTCGCAATTGCTTCTTTGCCTGACATCAGTTCTAGAAGCACAACTCCAAAAGCAAAAACATCAAGTTTTGGTGTCACTAGTCCATGGGCAAGATATTCTGGAGCCATGTAACCCTCAGTACCCTTGATATGCTTAGTAACTGCACTTTTTAGAGATTTTGCCATTCCAAAGTTTGCAATTTTTGCCCTGAAATTACTGTCAAGAAGAATATTACTGCTTTTCAAGTTCTTGTGGACAACAGTTGGATTTGTGTGCTCATGAATATACTCAAGCCCAGTGGCTACATCTAGTGCAATCCGTAGCCTTGTCTTCCATGCCAGAAATACAGAGCTTGAGGAACATGATCCTCCCTTATGTGTATTATATGGCCTATAATTATGATAAAGCCATCTATCCAGAGACCTATTCTCAGCATATTCATAAATCAAATAAGACTGTCCTTCAGGAGTAATACAAAAACCCTCTAGTCTGACTAAGTTCCCATGGTTAACCTTCAACAACAACTTCAATTCTTGAGACACATCTCCTTTGATATGCTTGACAGCAATTTCTTGATCATGAATGATGCCTCGGTACACAGAACCCTCCATATGAAACACAGGACTAAAGTTTTGGGTTGCCTTTCTTACAGCATCAAGAGAATAGGTAAGTGATTTGCCTAAACAATCATTCACACCAGCCAGAAGCTCCTCTTGTCCACTTTCATTTCTTGTCATTACTTTCAAGTTTTGACATGGTGACTGCTTTCTATTATCGAAAACTTTTGCTAGTCTTGAAGACCTTTGTCTAATCAAAAAGGCTGACCCAAAAGCCAAAAGCCCTACTAGCCCACCAACAGAGAATCCTATTAGGAGCACCCTATGTGAATTTCCCTTTCCACCCTCATCCGAGGAAGAAAGAGCAAGGCTTGAGGAATTCCGAGTCTGAGATAGCACAGGTTTCTGAGAAACAGGAATCAAAATACTATGGCTAGCACTACTATCAAAATCTATTAGTCCATTCACAGAGACTAATTCTTCATAATCAGCACCAAAACTTCTATTTATACTAGCCCATGTATCACTATGATCAAGAACATAGGTAATAAGCATGGACATACCCTTCTTCAGTTGTTCTTTTGTTGGGCATCTGCATCTCAATGGGAAAGCCACCTCTGTACCATTTGTAAGATTATATACATCCAGCTTCGGATTCGCCAATTCCACAGCTTGATAAGTTGTGAGGTTCCCAAATTTCTGAGTTGAAACCAAATAAAATGTATCATCTCCACTAATCCAATAAGTAACATTGGCTTGAGAAATATTCCCCATGCACCCACATAGGATGGGGATCAACAGTAATTGACCATCAACCAGTTGGGTGTTCTCATCCACCAAATTGCTGGCCATTGCAATCATCAGTTTGCTCACTCCAAACAAATCACTGATAGGGTCAAGAGTAAGAAAATTAGGGGCCTGTGCTCTGTAAACAACATATGTCTGACATGGTGATGGACCATCAGAACAAGTATAGCCTGTAAGATTGGAAACCTCCCCGCCTTGAGCTTGGATATGCCATGTCTGAAGAAGTAAAACTAGAAACCAACTATACAAAACAGGGTTACCCATCAATCTAACCTCCTATGAACATGCAATGATTTTACTACAATCTCTAATGCTCAAACTTTGCACAATGCAAATTCAGAGTAGCATATAGGTATATCTTGTCTGAAAGATTGATGAAAACATGAGCACTCTGTTTTTTTCTTCAAAGGTATAACTTATATGGAGAAAACATAAGCTAAGTTGACAATACAAGGCTGAAGATTGTAATCAAAGCTAACCAAAACAGGGGAATAAACAAACAGAACCGTATAAATCAGCCATAGGCAATGGGCATTAAACAGAACTTTGAATGCAAGGTGAATCACCAGAGAGCATATTTATATGTATACAAGACAGTAACAGAAAATTAGAACGTTGTGGTCTTCGTAGACAATGAAAGGTTAGTCTTAATCATTTAACTGGTCTCACGGAATTGCAGGCCAATACCCAAAACTTTTTAAATCTGGATTGTCAAACCCTAGTACGTAATGGATCTAAATCCAGTGTCTGCAGATCATGAAATTCCGCTATGCAAGACAAACATTTGGCCTGGTCTTTGTCTAGTCCTTACCCATCATGCCACATCATATGTCCAAGGTGACTGATTGATGACTAGTTCTAAGTTAATAATATAAGTTTGTTTGGATTCAATTGTATACAAAATTATACATTGTTTTTTTTTTGAAACATGGGGTATCCCCGCGACCTGCTGTCCGCAAGCCGTCCCACCCTTTAAAATCTGGGAGGGAGTCGAAACCGAGACTATGAGTCATCCACGCACAGCCTCAAGCCAACTCACCTTTATACATTGTTATTCTATTATATAGATTGTTGAATTGTTGAAGATTCCTATAAATTATTATTCTTAAATTTTATTTTATTGTTTAATTAGATAACTGATTCTCTTATTTGAACTTGGTAAATTCCATTCATATTATTAACATGATTATCATTTAGAAAAGTAAAAGGGGTTTTAGGGGAGAGGGTCTGGTAGTTGAGCACTCTATTTTTGGCCTTTTCAAAATTCTACGTAGATTCAAATCACTCCTAATTTTTTACATCAACTTACTTAGCAAGTCCCCTACTTATAATTAAGGTATCAAGGCCACATCATCAAATATGATGCCACATCAACTTTCTTTTTGTCAGTGTGTCCACAAAGGCCCTAAAAAAAGTGAGACCACTAGTTGTGCACTAAGTCATGTTTTATTGGTGCATTAATGTGGCATTGCATGATTTGTTGTTTTCATATGTAAGAAATACATTCATTCAATTATGGGTAGGGGAAAAGCACCGTAGAACTTTTTGTGCACCCAACCCCTCAATTACTAATTTTAAAGGAGCCCAAAAAGATGATAACTAAAAGCCCATTAATAAGTTTCACATGTACAAAAAGTTGTTCATTTTTTAGCTTTTGTGGTTCATAATTGACATGTTTGTGCACCACTATTAGGACATTTGATGTTTGTGCACCACTACTAGGACATTTGTGCACGGCTACTGAGACATTTGTCCATAAGTTCTGACAATTTTGAGTGCATGATTATTGGGGCGTCTTTAAGTAGGTAGTGGGAGACACTTTGAAATGCCTACTTTTTTGACCCTTTAACACTTAACGAATTTCATAGGGTGCATTGTTACTACCCAAAAGCCATTTAACAAATTCTACAAGGTGCATTGTTACTGCCCAGAAGCCATAAAATAATTTTAATTAGTTAAGTTGCATGTACAAAGACAATAAAAATAATCGTTGAAATCTAATGTATAGTTTAGGCTTCATGGATGTATGAAGTTAGCTATAACTACCCCCAGTCATTATCAACAATAACAACTTTAAAGTCACAACTATTGTGCAATATTGTGGAAAATATTGGGCTTAAATCAACAAGTGTTATCACAACTATTGAAATACACTCAACTGCTAGATCCTCTCCTCTATTCTGTAATGATGCAACATATAGTTTATGGTTGTAGTCTCTAGTTTAACAAGCTCTACTTCTTTTTAATAAGATTTTTTTAATACTAATAAGAAATGACCTCCAAGCAAGGAGAATAGATAGTTGAAGAACCAGTTCCAAAAAGTTATATATTGAAGGGTAAGTATATAGGAATACACGAAAATAAAAGAAAATATCAAAAAAATTGGAAAGCATTCGATTAATTCATATTAATTTAAATTAAGTTTAGCGATCTATTAAATTCTAGTTGTGAGTTTATTTTTGTTTAAGAAAACTTTTCTCTTTTGAAATCTCTTATTAGGAGTTGAGTTGGCTAATTGGTTAGTTCAATAGGTTATATTACTCTTATGGAATTTTTTATTTTTCTAAAACTATAATTTAGATTGATTATTTAAAATAAGTACTCAAACAAATTTGGATAAGAGTTGTAGGTATAATTATCAAGAATAGTAAGATATTAATTGTTAATTATTGTAATTAAGTGTGGAGGAGAAATGTACTTAGATTTAGGTAAGGAGATGATGCATAAACATGTTGTATAAGTTGAATTTATGCACCATCTTGATACCTAAAACTAAGTACTTTTCTCCTTCACAATTGATTACCATAACTAGCATTTAATATTTTAGAAATATTAGTGATAGATTATGTCCTCACTTGAATTGGTTGCATCCACTAACACAAGAAATTAGAGAGGGAAAACATAACATGAAAGGCTAATGTAAGCTAAACATGTAAGCATCTAAATCGTGTAAAGAAAATAACTACAGTGAGTACAACAAACAAGAAGAAAGTACACAGCTTGAATGATGGGCATGGTAAGCTCATGGGCTAGATATGATCACTAAGGTGTATAAATTTCTCCCCAATACAGGTTAATGAAGAATGATGATGTAGCCCTCAATGGCTAGGAACACTTGTGTGAGAAAATTTAACATTAAAAAGGCATATGCCCCAGTGTGGCTACACAAGCACATAATAGTCAAGGTAATAAAGCTTTAGTGGTAAAGAAAGATCCCAATACATGACACAAGTATAATTTTAATAGGGTGGAGAAGGTTATAGTGTTCTCAATTTAACTATTAGAACATGAATAGATAATGAAGTACACAATGTGATAGGGAAGTTATAATGAGTGATCTCCCTGATTGTGGTAGGCTATCTCTTAGAACATGGCTATGGAATACAAATGTGACAATGTGATTATGAAAGTGCATGTCAAAATAATTGTCACATGCACTTTCATAATCACATAAAAATACATGATAGCCTTAATTGGCCTCATATACATCATGTATGGATCCAAGGTAGATAATCATTTGTATAGACAAATATGTAAGCACAAATAAGTGTGTATTTTGAATGTAAGTTCGTGAAATTATGTGTAAATCTATTGAGTTTTGTTCTTAAGGTGTACAATAAATATTGCCATTTTTATGCCACTCTTAGCCTATCTCGGATATCCGATCTGAGCTGATTTCAATAGGCTTAAAACACTTTGAAGAGTTTCCCCAAGGATTAAACCCATAAGCCCTTCATCCTTTGTGCCTTAGTCATTTTTCCAATGTCATAAATTTTGAGTCACTTTTCCAATTCCATTGGCTAAGTCTTAGTTAAAAATCAAGTATCAGGTCCTGACGCTAGTTCTAGAACTAGAGTTGGGATCTGATGTCAAACATTGAACTTAGATAGAAGAAAAGGAAAAGCTAAGGAAAAGGAAGTCTTAGTTCAAAAATCAAGTTTTAGGATCAACAAACAATTCTAGAACTAGAGTTGAGACTTGAAGTCAAAAGTGGAACTTCAATTTTGGAAAAGGCAAAGTTAAGGAAAAAGAAGGACAAGTTCAAAAGTCAAGTTTTGGGCTCACCAAATAGTTCCAAAACCTTTTTCAAAATTTGATGCCCAAAATGGAACTATGTTAAAGGTGGAAGCAATGAAAGGGACACATTCCAAAAGTTTTATTAGAACTCGACTGAAGTTAAGGTACTTTCAAACTGAGGAGCATTTGATATTAGTTTTGGAACTCTTATTGGAATCTAAAACTCCAGGTGGAACTATAAATTCAAAAGTGAAGAAGCACTTGGAAAGCTAAGGTTGAGGTGGCATTCATAAGCATAAATTCACATTTCAAAGGTCATGGAAGGATTCTACTAGATAGAGAGATTGACTTGATTTCCCAACTACTCCAATTACTTCTGGTCAAATCTATTCACAAAATAGTAAAAAAATAATTCCCAACGACCCCTCTACAAACACATCAACTTCATGACGGTGTCATAACTCTTCCCAGTGTCTACATACACAATGAAAGGATACTCTCCATGCTCATTTATGATCTGCATGCAACTTTTATCTAACATGAGGAACAATCTCACTATATCTATTGCAAAGTTGTCTTGTTTGCAGAGGTCCTTCTTCAACAACTCCAAGGATGCATTTATTGTGTCCAATCCAAAGATCAATTTGCATGCTAAAAAATTAGATCTTTGATCCAGTTTGTTTAATCAGTCTATCCTACAAGTAAATCCTAGTTGGGTTAGGGTCTCAAAAAAATTGAATATATAAGTTATGCTTGAACTATAAAGGCAATTCTTGTAACATATTTTTAGGATCTTCTTCTCATTTATTTATATTTCTCTCATGTTTTTTGTAATTTTAAACATTGTCTCACCTTTATAATAGTAAAACACTCTTTTTTTACCTCTTTTTTTTATTCGATTACTTTGTTTCAACTTCTACCTTTGTATTTGAATGTATCTTCCTTTGTGTCTAGATTACATGATTGTAATGACACTATATAGGTGATGTTTTTGAATACATCCTTTCCTTCAACATTTTTATAGGACCTAATCTTCATGTGTATCCTTGGGCTAATAAAGATACAAACTTGTGTAAGTTTGAGTGGTTTTTCTAATGTCTTGTGCAATTATAGACAAAGAAGATCAATATTCTGATTTGGTGTATCACCCCTATTTTTCATTAGGAATTCCTTCTTCCCTTTCTCTCTTATAAATTTATTAGATTATGTTAGAATTAGGCAACAATATTTTTACTAATAAATACTCACCAATTGGCAAAATGCGGGGCCCGACAGGCTGACAAATTGGTGAATTGTATTAGTGTGGTGGGTGGTCGTATCGCCTAATTTATACGTAGTATTGGTCCCATGTGGGATTAATTCACCACCTTTTAGTTGAAATGGTCATTTGTAGTCATGTCTTTCACTACCAACTCCTACATGGTTTCAATACTTCTTAGACTTAATGTCACCCCAAATTTCTAGAAAAATGTAGGAAACCACCAATGGGCACAGATGAATTCACCAATAGAAACACATGTTTTTTAAATTTCAAGGACCCATATCACCAAAAACATTAATTATTTTTTTCTTTAGATCAAACCCAATTTCCCTTCAACTATTATTGAATGGTAATGTTAGGTCCATAATTTCCTTGAAAATCAAAACTGTATCGCCACAATCTCGTCTAAATTTACTAAAATTTTATCTCCTAATTATATAATGGCACACAATTCGCCAAATATTTTTTGATATAAATACATGAGAAGGTGCGAGTTTACACCTTTTGTTTGGTTTGGTCTACACTTCTAGAGGCTCTTGATGCAAGTTTCTCAGGAATTTCTTAGATGTTGAGTTGCTGTCAGACACTATGGAAACTTAATGATAAGTGACAAAGGTTATAAGATTGTTGTTAGTGTTTTCTATTTAGAGTTGGTGTTTGTCATTTTTATTTCATAATTTTCTTGCAGCTTAGCTATTAGGGCTTAGTTTTTTCCATTTTTATTTGTTATTGTTTACATGGTATGCATTGTTACAAGATAATTTATCTATTTTATTTTTCCTTTTTTTAAAATCTATTACTATATTCTGTAGTAATTAGATTCCTTCTTACAACTTTTGTTAGTGAGAGATGTCGAGCAACCAGACTTCTGAAATTGTTAGAGGAAGGCCATCAAAAAGAAAAAAGAAAAATATAATGTCATACTTTCATGGTCCACCAAACAGAGATACAACATTAGCACTTGCACCCGATGCTTTAATTGATTTAGATGCTTCTATTGCAGAGAATACCCCAATAGATACCTAGTGTGGTCATGCTAAGTCGATCAAATTGGATGAAAATGTCAGTGGTGCTATTGTTGACTATGTTGTTGCTACTGGAGATTCAGTTGATGCTATTGGTGTTAATTCCATAGATGTTGGTGTAATTTTTAGTGATTCTACTCTTGGCAATGCCAGTGATGTTGTTGCTACAACAAGTGATGATGGTGGAATTGCACAAAATAGGAGAAGAAAAGAAACAATAAAATTGGGGCGTGAGAGGGAAATAACAAGAACATTTTAGATGGATTGGGTTTCAAGGTAACCATTCATTGTTGAAGTGCCAAATCCAAATAAAGGTCAACTTGTAGTAGAATGCAAGTGTATAATATGTAGTTGGAGACTTAAAAAGGATTAAAAAAATGTAGCTAAAATTGGACACAATAGAAAAGCATATCGGCAAAGTGTATGAGAAAATAATTGCATATGGAAAGGAACAATTAGTGGTTAGATGGAAAAAAAGGAAGAATGCCATTGTGTCAAGTATGTAGAGGAATATAAAGATAAAATGAAAGAATGAAGAAGATAGCAAAACACATAGGTTCACTTGAAGATCAATATAAAAAAAAATGGATGAAACATATAAGTCCAAAACTGCTCAATTGGCTACTCTTTTTAAACTTTTGAGTATATGTCATCCCATGACATACTAGTCTAATATTGCCAAATTATTAAAATTATGAATGTTCCAAGATATCCTTTAACTCATTGGTTGGTAAACAATGGATGGGTTTTGACAAGTGTCTTGCTGATGTGGAAATAATTGATCTACAAGAAAAAGTAAATGAGTCAAACTATATTGGATTATCTTTAGATGAAATTACAATAGTGGAAAATAATTCTTAGATATGTATGCATGTGTATAGTATAGAGAACCATGTCTGCCAACCTCATCTACTCTGTGTTGTTAATATAGAGAATTCTACAACGCAAAATGTATATGAACTGGTTAAGAAATCTTTCAATGAAATTTCTGATATGGATAACTTTATAGTTATCAAAAAGATGGTGTGCGTAGGAACAGATGGAGATGCAGTGATGCAAGGTCAAAGGAACATTCTATTCATAAAGATACAAATGATCATTGCACCATACATGGTTCCCATTCACTACATGGCGCACATAGTTAATTTAGCATTTAAAATTGTGAACACTTATGATCTGGTAACTAGAGTTGAAGAACTAGTTCATGAGATCTATGCATACTTCTACCAAAGTCCCAAATATTTTGCAGAATTTTAGAAATTTGCTAAAGGAATAACCAATGGAAAAAAGATACTTAACGATGTTAACACCATATGGATATCCTTGTGTGGACCCACAATTTTTTTTCTCAAAATATAAATACCTGATTAAACTAATGTATGGACAAAATGAGTCAGTAGACAAAGCTCCTGAGATATTTATAGGTTAAGTGATGTAGAGGAATTGTTAACCTTGGCTGGTATTCTCCCCTTGGTGAACCAAATGAACTCTCTTGTTAAACAAGCCCAAGAGAGAGCTATGCATATTGATCAAGAATATTCTATACTACATAGAATATTTGTCATGGCCATTGATAATCAATGCCTAAATCAACATCCATTCAATGATGAAGCATTTAGTAGTTAGAATCAAATTAAAATTTTGGGCCACGCTGATAATTTTTTATAGTTTAATGGTAGTGCGGAGTTATTCATCTTTTTTTGTGGACATCAAATACCAATGTTCTACTATAGCACATCTTCTAGCGTATGGTCTAGTAGATTGAGAGATATACCTATTAGATTGAAAGACTTTAACAACATTGTGATTTCTATGAAAACCAATTTATAGAAGATTGCAAAATATGCTTCATTAGAGATTTTAAATTGATTCCCTCAGGAAGAACTATTAGAAACCCTATCTATTGTGTATCCTAATTATTGAAGAACGCTTGATCTAAAATATTTTAATAAGAGGCTATTGGAATTGGTGACTTATCTTGGTAAGAGTGACAATTTGAAAGTTGATGGAAAGGAATTAGGAAGAGATATAAGTAAAACTAAGCTTGTGGAATAATAATCCCATTTGGTAGCAACAATGTATAAATAGGTTAAGAATTTGGATAGTCTGTACCTACCAAGATCAATAACATGACTTTGGGAAAAAATAAGTCAAAGCCCAATATTGCATGTTGAAATCTCAAAATTATTAAAACTTGTTGACTTGTGTCAAACCATGATATGAGGTTCTATTGAGGATGAGAGAGTTTTTAGTGCATTGGGGTTCTTGAAATCAAAGACAAGAAACAAACTCGACAAGAACCTGGAAGTTCGTTTGAGGGTTTATAACAATCGGTATAATATCAATGAATTTCCTTATGATAGAGCACTCACACATTGAACTTCCATATGTGTAAGGAGAGGGTTAGACAATATTTTGAATAATAATGACAGTGTTAAAATGAAGATCACATCAAGTACACATGCTAAGACGAACACAAGAAGATCGTGGAGTGAACAAAATGAAGGCTAGAATGAAAAAGAAAGTGAAGTATGTTGATGAGATGAATTGAAAATTGGATTTGGGTCAGTCATGAAAACTCACGTAGTGAGATTTAGCATTTTCTAGGAGACTCTCAAGTCTTAGACTACTAGTAGGTATTTATACTTTTTACTATAATTCATGAATTATATTGCAAAATCCAAATTGATTTATTTATGCTAGTGAAAATTCGCGTGTACATTTTATTTTTTCATTTATAAATTATTTATTAACGTGTTTAGTAGATTTAATGTGTTCCATGATTTATTGTATAATTTTTGTAATCATTGTCTTCAATTTTAATGTATTAAAATTTCAATTTCTCTTTATGAAATTTGAATATCAATAAAGTGTAAACATTGTCTTTAATTTTGATTTATTATTTTTTTCAATATCAATAAATAAAATGAGAATGTTAACAATTTCAAATAATAACTTGTTAATGTTATTATGTGATATTAATGTTTATTGTGTATACTATAGTACTATGTATTATGTATACTTTACTTCTATAGGTTGCCAAATTGAAACCATTTTAATATTTTTTAATTTGTGAATTAGCTTTAAACTGTTAATTTTGTCTTCAAATGATAGGTTCTAATACTAATATGTGATGATGTGAAATAATAACAGGTGGGTTTTCCAGTACTGTATGATTGGTTAGGTCTATTTCACAACATCACATGTTGTGCAAGATGGGCCTATCACCAAAATATAACAAAGACATAGGTTGTCATGTATATTTGTGGAATCATCTCACTCTTTAAATGGTGGGTTGTACTAGTCTAGAAAATATGTGATTATGCGAGATAATGCCAAGTTGAGGTGGGTTTTGGTACTATACCACTTTGGTTTAGTTTATCACATGTTGTGCAAGATGGGCTTACCACCAAAATGAAATGAAGCCATATCTTTCCATGTACCTTTGTGGGACCATCTTATAAAAAATAAATTATTATTCAGTCTTTAAATGGTGGGTCCTAGGTCACCAATATCCAATTATGTGAAATAATGCCAGGTGTCCCATTTTATTAGAAATAGATACAATTTATTAATAATCAATTTAATACTACTGACGATCTTAATGAACTATGAGGATTAATGACCCAAGTTCAAAACTACGGGCTAGGGTTTGTTTATGTTGTTGGTTCATGTATATGGTCCTCAATGGTTGTTTCCACTGATTCTCATTAAACAACCACTCAATCACTTCATAATTGCATTCAATTTTAGATAATTCAAAATCTATGAAGAGTTGTAGTTGACGAATTTGTGTAATTTAGGAAGTGTGAGAACTAACAAAGTTGTAAGGCTTTGAACTTAAACTTTCCTTAGTGTGGTGTCAAGTACAAGTAAGTTGGGGTTCTGTTGTTCAGTTCAATTATTTTTATATGCAAAAGGGTTTTCTTAGTATTTTAGGGCTTAGTTTTAGAATAAAAGTACTCTAATTATAAGAATTTTGTTTTTGGATATTTAATTTTGTTTAGAAAGTGTTGTTTGTACATTTATTAAATACCCTAAGTTTAAATACAATGAGTGGAAATTCAAGAAGAGGTTCAGCTAATGCTAAGAGGTGTTTGTGTGAAGATATTATTGCTCGATTTCCTAGATCTTTGAAAAGGGGAAGGCATACCTAGGGTACATGTATTCTATCTGATATAGTTGTGGACAAAGAAACATCTTGTGGAGATCCTTACACCTAAATTAGTAGAATATATGTATTTGTGTATTCTTACAACAACAGTAGAGCCCCAATACTAGTGAAAAATACATGAAATTGAATTTTGGAAGTCTTGTCATCCTAAATATTTTTGTCAAGCAGAACTAATTAGAGCTCTAGAAAAAATCTATAATCTAGAAAATAGGGCCATCTCCACAAAGAAGGATTTTTTGTTGGCCAGGTTTGATATGGAATCTATTTATGAAAGATTTATGTTAAAGCCTAATGCCCACATTCCCACTAATTTTATATCTTTGAGGAGGGAATACCATAGCAAAAAAGGTAGCTTCAAGGTTCAATGGCTTCCATTTCATAGAAGGGAGAAGGACAAGAAGCCTATTGAATTTTGGAAGACATATGTTGAGCCCTTTGATTATGAAATGTTTGAGGATTATTTCATATACACTTTACACTTGTCCAAGTGTTGGAAATCACTGTACAATTCAAGATGCATGTGCATCTTATGATGTTGGTCGTTGAAATTCAACACACATAGAAATACCTTCTTTGACTTTTCCCCATACATTTCTAATGCTATTCACGCAACCCTTTTGGATATAAAAAAAGGGTAGCCCTATTGTTTGATTTAGGTGGTATTCTCTATTGTGCCACATTAGTTTGTATGGTGGAAGCAAGGTTTCTCCCTTCCCTTGGGGACTAGAGCTAAATTTGAGAAATCTAGATGAACAAAACTAGAGGTTGCCTATTCAAGAATGGATTTATTTATGGGGCATGCATTGTGGAAACTCCAATTATGTCAAGTTTTAGGAATTATTTGTCAAATTTGTGATGAAAAATTTGGGGTACCCAATGTAAAGTTGGAAAAAGGTGATGGAATGGGAAAGGGGTTTTAACAATGTACCTAATAGAAGCCCTAAACCAACATTCTCCCAACATATATACATGTAAATTGATAAGATATGGAATGTAGATCTAAAAGTGTAAGTAAGGAATTATGAAATTAAATAAGATGAAATACATACCTCATAATAAAGCTAATTTGGAAATACCTATTTTATGGTGTCTGTATTCAGTTTCAAGAAATTCTGCAGTCAAATCTGGGCCGAAAACACAAAAATAGAGAAAACCCAAAAATCTTGTCTTTCTGAGAAAAGTTGACCTTGACCCAAAATAGGGGTAAGATCTTACCCCAAGGCACAATCTTACCCCTAAAAGTCAACCTTAACTTGCACTGTTCCGCAGAAAATCTGTTCGCAGATCCCTAAAGTTTGATGAAAAGGGTACTCAGATCTGCTCTGTAACTCCCGAAACAACATCCGTAGATATCTGAAAATGGTGTTTTGGGGTGGCTATATAGGGTTTTGCCTTATTCAAACCCCCATTTTGGTGATCTCCACCTCCACAAATAGCCGAATGTCATAGAATATGTGTGTATATTGAATGTGCAATGCCAAGATCTAATCCTCTAGATTAAAAACCCTAGCATGAATTGATATGAGAAAACAATGCATAGATTTGAATATGATAAAGAAAACATACCAAGCCCCCAAGGCTAAAGTACTCCTACCAAACTCATAATCTGTAATTGCTATCCCATGATTGTATCTTTGAATGCTTGAATGTTGAAAATGGTGGATCAAGGAAGAAGAGATCTTTCTTGCTGCAAAGGAATGCCCATAATGGTTTGTCACAAATACTTTCTTGCATCAAGGAATCAAAAAAAGCTTGATCTTCTAGATCATCCTCTTGCAATCTTGCATCTTCATCTCTTTCTCATGTCATCTCATGATCACATGTTCTTATGTTGTTGTAAATGAAGGCAAAAGAGAGTGCTTATATAGAGGTTTCAAGGCAAGGCTCCTAGAGAAATATGAGGACCCATAATTCAAATTTCACCTCAAATTATGGCCCAATCACAATAACCAACTAAGGAGGGAAAATAATTAAATGAATTTAAAATTAAATCCCTTCCGCATTCAGATTCGGAGGCCCAACATTGATTTTGGGGCCTACTAGGACCACAATTTGAAAAGGGGGACCAAAAAATGATAAGGGTCAAGGTTTTCCTCGACCTTGACCTAGGTTAGGGTCGACCTTGACCCTGACCCAAAGGTCTAGGCTCAGTCACCTTTGAGAACAGGAAGTCTTGGGGCAGGCTAGAGACTTGGAAATGGTGAGGAAATAGGGCAGAGTGCCAAAAAAAGGCACAAAGACCTAAAATGAATGTGATGAAGGCTAGGAGGACCTATACCTAGATCCTACCTAGAAAATAAAGCCATAAAGAAGGGAAATCAAGGAGAATCCTTGGGATCCTAACCCTAATTTCACCTAGAATGAAGGAATCAAGTGCAAATGCATCCCAAATGCAAATCTATGATGATAAATGCACTAAATGAGGGTGCTAAACCTACCAAGATGGAAGTGCTTCCATTTTAAGATGATACACCCAATCAATTAGAGATTATTAGATAGGGTGAGGAGATCTTTTAGGCTCCTTGAGATAGAACCCCAGCTAGGAGTATTTCATAACTGAGAAGACTGGTGTTTCTACTCAAGGTATACTATCATCAGAGTTTATGATGCACCATTTAAGCCCCATGTTTTTCTTAGAGATGTGCTAGATAGAATTTATTTCTTATAAATAATTTGGTAGTTGAATGATTCCAACAAGGCTCATTTAAGAAACCCAAAGAAAAAAAAGGGATCCTTCCTCCCAAAAATAATATTTTTTTGTAATTTTGAAATCTTAGGAAAATGAGGATTTGATCTTGTATATTCCAAGTTATAGCCATACAAGATGGATTTTGAAAAATTTAGATAACATGATCCAAAACACTTTATTCATCAGACCACATTTGGGATTAGATTGGTAGCCTTTGTTCACGAGCATGGTCATTTTAAGGACTTAATTAGAAATTATTCTTCTGATGTCAAAGTTTAGAGGAGATTAGAGGTGGAAGAAGAAAAAATGAAAAAAGATTAACAGGACATACAAAGTGGTACACATTAAATTGGAGGAACAAAATATCAACTTTCCCCCTAGATTATTGGTTGAGGACAAACCTGTTGGAAAAATGGTTAGAGCTCCCCTCAGGATTCATGACAAGGGACTAATTGCCTCATGTGGATTCTACAAGTATAGTGGTTGTATTGAGAATTGATTGGTCGATCTTTTGGTGCAATGAAAATCACACTTGTAACAAGTTGTATCAGAGCTTGGTTATAGGTTTGAATCCCCTCGAGTAACGATGAGGGAAAGATTGCTGTCAAAAAGGTCAGCGCTTCGCTTGAGATTTATGACAAGGGACTAACTTCCTCTTGTCAATTTTATAACTCTAATGGTTGTATTGGGTAATGACATGTCAGAATTTTGGTGCAACAAGATAGAATGATCATAAATTTTGAAAGAGAAGAAGCAAAAGATGATGTTAGAGAATCGACATACTCTACATTTCTATTTGGTGATAAGTTTGTATAGTCCGAAGAGTTCAGGGACTTTATCCTAAACAACAAAAGGGAACAATTTTCTAATATGCTTAGGAAAAGGTTGGCATCACAGAATCTAGCATACACTGATATTGATATATTTATAGATGAAGTCTTAGAGGAGGTTAATTATTTCATATAAAAGATGACCCCTAAGGAGGCAAGGAAAATTGTAAGGAATAGTGGATTTTTCTTGTGTCTAAAAGGATGAGACCTCTCTTTTGCAATTATATTAGACACCATAATAAGGGAATCTGCAAACTTGCCAACTTTTCCAACTTAAGAGAAAACTCAAGAGTTGTATTTTAGGTCATGTTATAGCTCTCAATATGAGGCACTAGTAGTGTGGTCAATTTTTTGATGACTAGAATTAGAAGGCCTATATTAAGGAGAGGGTAGGAGATATTACTAATAACTTGACTATTATGAAAATGAGGTTACCTGACAGATCTACAATGTTGTTAACAAAAGAGTCAATGATTTATCAAGATGTTAACAAGTTTCAAGAAGATTTGAGTAAGTTAAAACCTAGAAATGAAAAATTTCTACAGGAGTATAATAAGTCGGTGTCACTCCTACCTTCTTTTATCCTACTTCAGATTCTTTTGCTACTTCTCATTGAATAGCATCAAACACTTCAAGTTCACTTCAGGAGATAAAGGCACTCAAGGATGAAGTAGAAAGTTTGGAAGATGAGCTAAAAAGGAGAAAAGTGGCTAAGAAAAGGTCAAATCACTAGTACAAAAACAACAATATGTGACTAAAAAAACTACTAAAAATTAAAAATAAATGACTAAACTTAGTCACGTGACTATCAGTAGTTAATTTGCAGTCATTTATAATGTGACTAAGTTTATGACTAAACAATTTTAGTTATTTATTTTGATCATTGATTTAGTCGTTGATTTAGTCATATATTTAGCTGCATATTTAGCCATATATTTAGTCACATATTTAGTAATATATTTAGTAGGTTTTTTAGTTGTACATTTAGTCATGGATTTGGTCATTGATTTAGTTATTAATTTAGTCATATATTTAGTCATATATTTAGTCACATATTTAGTCATATATGTAGTAGCATATTTAGTCATATATTTAGTAGTATATTTAGTCATACTAGGTGATGTAGAGAATCATGGAAAACCCATCAAGAACCCCAAATAAACCATGGATTTCAATCATCAACTAAACATAATCAATTATTTGGAGGCATAAGTAAATCTAAATCACCATCCTAGGTTAACAATTTTATAGGCTTGCGACATCTAACAAGATTAACCTTTCAAGGTCCACCATATGCTCATCAACAAATTGAATTCAATAAGGTCTTCCAATATCACCCTTTTTTTATCACTATTAGTTTCCTTAACAACTACGGTCCAAGACACCATCCTTTATTATAGGAAACTCAACATTTTAATATAATCATCATACTATCCATATTCAAGGTCACAATGATAAATGATCTTCTTTAAAAAATTTATACCTCAAAACCTATTTTACCATATTCACAATATACTCTCTTATCTCTCATTACCTTGTCCTCAACACAAATTATTAGTCTCTATGTAGGCCTACAAAAAATCAAAATCCATTAAAGATGGTCATCTAACATAAATCTCTATCCTTATATCCTGATGTCAAAACATCTCCTTTACTATCGCTATCCACAGTCAACAAATCTGATCACAATAAAATACTATTCTATTCCAATCAAAGTCCCCTTAAAGCATTAATAGATCATTAAACATATTCCTTTTACAATACATAAATTCTTGAAATAAATTCATGATCAATGCTCATTTAAGGAATAGTGAACTATTTGAAATGACTGACTTCAATTCCAATGATAGTTAATTGTGTACCCAAGCCTTCACAAAGAACTTCCAACCTTCATGAATCTGCGTCCATTGCATATCTCAAGTGTTGAATACATTTAATTTATCATGTTTGGTCTTTATATTCCACTTACAAACCATATAATTAACAAAGCAAATCAAATCAATGAACACCATTGCCAAAATATAGTAAATCTACGATTACAACCTGCTAGGGCTTCCACTTTCTCACAAGATTCAAAACTATTCAGCATAAAACCAAATTCATATTAAAGTGCATTTAATCTACTATTAGAATCTAGAGAACCTTGAATTTTCAATGGTTAGAAAGGAGATACATTAACCCCTTTCTAGATTATCTTGTTAATGCGGGTTTTGTGACAATTTTTTGAAAATAAACCTTATTTCTTCCACTGTAGATCACAACCACACCCCAAACTTGGCTTAAAAGAAAGTTTATTGCTTACACTATATAGTCCTAGAGGTTTTAAGAACAAACAAATTAGAATATTAACATAATAAGCTTTGCAACATTGTAAAACATAGTTGTCCTATGGGAACTGCTAACATTATTGATATAAAAACAACCAAAAAAATCATTCATTTATCAATCAAATATAGTACAAAATTATCTTCAAGGAGTCTATTCCCCTTCTCACCCCTCTTACCAACATCACATAAGACATTTATGTTCCAAATGAAAGAGAACACTTGATTGCTTACCAAACCTGCAGGTAATATGGTAACAATTAGAGGTGTAGTTGACTAGACCTATTTAAACTTCCTCCAATTAGATGATACCCTCTTTGATTTGACCATTTCTAAGATTTATAGTCTCTCCTTCAACCTGTTTGACAGTTACATCTATTTCCTAATGACAAATGACATCTTAACAATATTTTTGTGCTCGACAACATTCTGTCACAATTAACAACTTTTTGATTTTGTACCCAAACTCATTAAAACCCCTCATGGACATTATTAACACCTCAAAATGGACCAAATAACACATTTTACATCATTTTCCCACTTCATGAATCTTTTACACAATTTTACCTCATAGACCCAATCATGACCTTATTAGGCCACCTAAGAAACTTTTAAAAATGGCTTGCATAGTCTTTACATATTTGTTCATCATGACTCAAAATCATCATATAAAACCAAATATGATTCAAATAAATCATTCAATGACCTTTTTCCTCATGTATCCTTATGGTTATGTTCTTATGTTAGGTGCCTCTACACCGTACTCCCGGTCTTGAAAATTTTCCAAGCCCCATGGAAATGTGGATGAGATAACCTGTAAGTAAAAAATAGACTGAACTTTTCATCTCCTTCTTTTGGTTCATTCATCTTTTCCTCTTCTTATGCCTCTTTTTCTTCTTGTCTTATTTTACTTTCGATGTCTACTCTACCTTCATCTCCAAACAATCTCTTCAAGTCCTATCAATGGAATTTGTAATCGCTTCCATCCATGGTTCTTTACCAACCTCATGTCCACCTATCCATGTTGTATCACCTCACCAACTTACTATTTCATCACCTAGGAGTCCTCCTCTTTGCCTCTCTTCCTAGTGTCTTGGAAATCAATGGACCATCCTTGTGGCCCTGGACCATCCCTATGGCCCTTGAAAGATCTTCCTTGTCTTCCTTCTTACAACTAGATGGACGAGCACCTGCAACAAAAAACTCATTATCAAAAACCAAATATCATTTCCTTTGAAGCTAGGTCCTAGTGTGAGTTGTCACTCCTCACACTCTCAAGCTCTTCTATATCTGATTCACAAAACCATTTGAAATGATGCATCCAAGATGCTAATGATTTCATTTTTGTGTTGAAGAACTCTACCAATGGTTATTCACCATTTATGGATTTTGTTGTGTATAAGGACAATTATGACATTGTAAGTTCTTTGTAAAGGCTTGGTCACACAATTAATTATCATTGGAATGATAGTCAATCCTTTCAAATAGTTCACTGTTCCTTGAATGATCATTGATCATGAATTCATTTCATTCATTTATGCATTGTAAAAGGAAGATGTTTAATGATCTATTCATTCTTTAAAGGGAATCTGATTGGGATGGCATGATATTTTGGTGTGATCATATTTGTTGACTATGGACATGGATAATAAAGGAGATGTTTTGACATCGAGCTATAAGGACATAGATGAGAAACTCCAATTACATACATAACTTGCACCGAAATCATACATACCAAAAATAAAATTTAAATACTTTCCCACGCAAGTACCACATTCCAAAATGAAAATATCAATGTAAAACATGTTTTACCATGACTATGTCAGCCGAAAATAAGATCTGCAATTTATATCTCCAAGGTAGTCAAACATGTTTTGAATTATCCAATGCATCACCCTAAATCCACCTCATACATTTGCATCGATCCCAAAATACCAACTCATCATTTCTATAACCTCTATTCCATGTCATCATATCACCAAATATCATCACACTTACTATACCACTCACTGATCTGGGATCTACCAACTATTGCTTAAGAACACAAGTGTTCTTACCCGTCTCAATGTCTGTAGCATAAAAAAACTCTCTTACTAATCAACCAAATGAGTTGTGGTTGAACCACATTGAAATATGAACAAGTTGATGTTGTACCTATGACCACTTTGCATGAATCCACTTCTAACAAGATCACCACCAAAGTGTTTTCCTCACTATCTACTGACCTTCTGGATCAAGCTAATTTCCTACATCACCGATCACAAATCCTTCTTATTGATTGTGTCCTCTCTTCACTAATTATATCACTTGACTATTCTAACTTATTTTCTATCAATGACAATCAAACAAGTAAATCCCTATGACTACACCAAAGATTCATCATAATGCCAACAATCTCCCCCTTTGGCATTGATGGCAAACACGAGCTATCTCCTCAAAATCATGCAATCACACTCTCCATACTAGATCAGAGAAAAATAATATATACATCAACTTATGAATCCCATATAATTATTACTCCCAATCAGTATATGTATAATGATGCTCCCCCTTTCTCTAATGGATCATCTACTTATGATCTACTTCTCCATATAATCCCCTATACACATTCTCCCTCTTTGACAACAATGCCAAAGGTACAAAACTGAAATATGTACAATGATACAAATCTTACTTACATCCTGTCAAAGATCATCTTGAAATTTATCTTCGTTGACTCCAAGGATGTATCCCATGACTTATTCAAGTGTCCCAAAGCAATAATATTTTTCACATGTAAGCTAGAAGCTCGCTCTTCCATCTTGTCTAGAGAACTCATGTCTAGTAAGGCAAGTATACCTTCTTCCTTCTTCACATTTTGTTGTATGGCCTCCACTATAGGGGATAAATAAGATTGTATCTCAAGTAGGTTAATAATCTTATTGTCTTGCTCATGTTATATCTTCTTCACCTTGTGTAAAATTTATTTCACCTGACCACTGTAAATAGTGGTTGAGCTTGAAATAGGATCAAGTTGACCGATTAATCTCTCTAGCTCCTTTTGAGCTTCAACTCTGTTATGCTCCAAAAGTTTGAAAAAATCAAAATATTTTGATACTTTGGTAAATAAATGACATGCCTCATTCAATTTAGACTTGACTTCCTTCACCAAATCTATCAATTTGTTTTGATCCACAGTAATCATTTTCATCAACTTACTTATCATCTTCTTCTCCAAGTTCTCTTCTTCTTGTATATCTCCTTCAATATAGTAGGAGTACTTTGTCATTTCTTCTGTACTGATTCCGTCTTTGATTTAACTTCCTTTTTTTTTTGGTTTTCTTTGTTTGCTCTTCGCCTTTGCATATGTAGAAGGAATGTTTACTGATGGGTCTTTAGTTTCAACTATAGTAGTACCAAATGTAACTTCTTCATCACTACCAAAATTTTGTTCTAGATTAGATATTATTCTCCTTGATTTCCTCTTAATGACCAATTTCTTTAGTTATATTTGTATTTTAGCAAATAATTCTTCATATGTACAAAATCTCCATGCTTGTTTATCTAAAGGTTTTGCCAATAATTCATCTGTATGTAGACTTACTATATCACCCTCTACTTCATACCCCATAGGTGGAAGCTAATATGTTGTAGGTTCAACTACCTACACAATGCATGTATCTATGTCTACAAGAAAAAAAATTTCATTTTTGTACTTTTCTACTATACTAGCTAGTATCCTTTCACGTTTATGCATATTAGATTGGAAATATTTGAAATATCCTCACATAACATTGTTAAATTTTTCACATGATTCGTTTATGAATTCACCTATCTGAACAACTATTGGTTTGTCCGTTGACCATGTAACTTTACCTCTATCGGGGAATAAATTTTGGATATAGAAAAACATAGATACCAATAGGGAACCATACTTAAGTGAATGGTTATTATCTTTCTTTATCCTCTCCATATTTTCCATAAATAGACTCTAATCATTTCACATGGATCATACACTGAATCATCTTTGACAATCCAATAAGCAACATGGATAGAACAATCAGACACACTATTAACATGACTTGACTAGTATACTCTATATTTATCACCATGGATGTGAAGTGAAATTCCTTGTCTTCAATATCATCAATTTTCATTACTCTATCATCTTGTTTGGATTTGGTTTTCTTAGTAACCAAATGTGTTTCCACCGTTCTCAATGTACATTTTTCTCCATGTGCTCGAAACCCTGTAACTTTGTTAATCGTTATCTTAGAAATTTTGTGTGATTTTTCCAACCATATAAAATGATCATGAACTTTTCTTAACACATAGAGAATCTAATTGGGGTGGAATTCAGTGGGAATATTCATTGCATATGTTAAACCCTTCCCTTGTAGATTCTTATGCTCATCTTTCAACACACCGTCAGAGCACACGTCATCATACTCTTTCTTGATTGCTTCATCTCCCAGTTCTTTGATTTTGCAATGGATAGGACCAAAAAAATTTGATCAAAATTACTCTCAAAGGAATAGTGGATATGGCACCTATCATATCAATCTCAACTATTTTGATTGGATGAATTTTGGAAAAAGGTTGAGGCTTCTCAATGATATTAACCATAATATGAGTATCAATGTTATTTTCCATTTGAATCATTTGCAATAACACACAAATATAACAACAAACCAAACTAATAACTTGGAATTCGTCGGTTAGGGATCACAAAAAATCAATAACAATTTAGCTCAAAGATCTCAACTCAAATTTAATCGTTGCAAAATATAGCTCAAGATAGCTCTCAAACACTTGAGTGAAAGTAGAGGTGCAAAATGAAATCACTCTCCTCTATTTATCATTGATAAATAGATGTTGCACACTTCAATGGTAAAATAGTACTGTTACCAATGGTATGAATAGTGTTATGCCACCAGTTAAAGAATATCCACCAGTTGGTACTCATCCAATAGTTATAACCTATATCAAATAGGTATACACCGTAAAATCTGAGTGCGGTTGACACAGAATGACTAACAACCTCAAAGTCTTTAGCAAAACCAAAATCATAGTAATTTACACCATAATGTGCATATAGATCTCTTCTTCATCTCACATATGAATTTATGAACATTTATAATCTCTTTTCCTTTCCTATCCTCTGACTGGTTAGGAGATCGACTCCTAAATCTACAATCTCTACCAAGGTGAGAAACCCTATGGCATTGGAAACAAGCCATATAAGTTGATCTCCAAGGTCCATCATTTCCTCTTTGAGTTATCATTCATAAATTTATTACTAGGTGACTATAGTTACCACATACTGAGCATGTAAAATTGAATTGTCTTCCCCTTCTAATAGGGTTCACTGGTTTGATAGGAGATCTACATACATTCACTCTTGACCTGCAATCTCTAGCTTTGTGTCCATATTTATAGCATGTAAAACAATATCCATCAAAGTTATCACCACTAGATATACTGCTAGATCTAGATCTACACTCATATGCAATATGACCATACTTATAAAAATTGTAGCAATAACCATCAAAATAATAAGGTTTATTCACTAATTGTTTCCTACACACATTTGTAGTATGACTAGGATCTCCATAGTTATAACAAGTAGGTCTATTAAGTTTCTTACTTGAATTGCTTGGATCAACCTTCTGATATTTATGTGGCTTTTTAGGTTTATATTTAGATGACTCACCGATTTCAAATGTTCATTGACCTATGTAACTAAGACCGATTGTGTCTTTGTTTCTTCTTTGGCTCTTCAATTGTTCATCAAGATTTTGCAAGCTTTCATTGTATTGCTTCAGCTTTTCATTTGCTTCTTTCTTAGTTTGTAATTCCTTCTTCAAATTTTCATTCTCCTCTCTAAGCCTTTCATTTTTACTCATAATTTGTTGGTTCTCCTCATTTGTGTCATGAAGCCACTTGTGCATGATAACACTCTCCTAAGATATCCTGAAGAATTGTTCCTCCCTTTCCTTCAATGCATCCTCAACAACTTGTTGGTTCCTAAAACCACATATTGGAAATCTAAGAGTTTTTCTAATTCCCTAGTAGGATTACTCAATCATCTTTGACCAACAAATGATAAAATTATGTTAATAGAATTATCCTTGACTTTAGTCTTCACTAAACCTAGGTGGGTATGGCTTCACCTCAAACCCTAATCACTTGGTCAAAGACTTTTCTATAGAAAATTTAAACCTTATGATTTACCAAGGTGGCAATTGGGCCTTGAGATTAATCAAAATGAACTGTATGTAAGTTGTGAATTGAATGTTTTTGTAAGAAAATATTATTATTAATTTTGAATAAGACTGATGGAACAATGAACTTTTCAGGTTGATGAATATTCCCTGAATTATGAAACAATCTTTAGACCATTCCTTTATCCTAGATTGGGTAGATAGAGTCAATCCTTGATTATACCCTGATGTACAACTTTGTGAGATAGTAAATCATACACCATATACTACCTAAATGATAGAAAATATCTCTGTAGAAATAACCTTAGTCTAATTGAACTTAATTTCACTAAGAAAACCAATTAGACAAAGTCATAGAGACAACACTTCGTATGTAATCTCTGATAATCCAAGATTAAAATTGTAATTCAATATTTCACCAACTATTTAAATGAAAGTAATTGATTTTAAAATCAATAATCACAGAGGACTAGCATCACCAATGGTAAATGAACTTACAATCTTGAATATGGATAAAAAGAGGGTCTTTGTATTAATTTCAAAAAATAGGTACAATTGATTTGTGCTTCAGTTGCATTCCCCTATATAATCATTTTCAAAAAGTAATGCTTCCATTTGTGTATATATATATATATATATATATATATCATCTATTTTATCTATTCTATATTATATTCTCTTAGTGAATGGTTTTGGTATCCTTCTTATACAAAATGAAAGGATGCGTACAAGCTTTAGACCATTGCAATGTTTCCTAACTAGTAAATACAATTTTACCATTATGTACAATGTTGTAAAATGAACATGCTACATCAAGAAAAATGGTATCACCGAATGTGGATTAAGTGCAACATCTCCAACAATTCATTTTCCATGCCATATGGAACCTAGCCATCACATTCATTTGCATAGCTAGTATCATTTCAGCCAACTCTGCCTTTTCTTGCTTGGCCTCCAACTCAAACAAGTCACTCTAGTATGCAGTGTAACTAGTACGAAGCTTCCAAGCCGCATCCATCAAACTGTTTAACACATCTTGTTGGTCCTCCTCTGAGCCTATTAAGTCAGGATGCAATACTGGTTGAAGCCCTAGGTCCTCATTCAAAGGATTAAAAATGGTTGGAGAACCCATCTTTATAATAGATTCTTATGTCTTAATCACACAATATAGATTTTGGGATAATCTTGGTCCCTTTATAGGAAAAATACATTTTACCACTTATTAACTCTGGTTTTAATTACCTTTAGAAACTTAACTTTTATTTTTACTTCTCGTCATTTCCCACTTAATGACGCTTGTGGCCAAAATAAATTGTACACTTAACAACATGGCTAACCCTCATACATACCCTCAGGAATATAATTGTGTCCTAATTGTCTTTTCACACCAAGAATTAACATGACCTTATGGCAATTTATCTTTCAAACATTTACTTCAAATCTTCTGATAGATCCCTTGCTACTCAAGATGTACATTCTAAGTTATCAAATTGGCCACCTTCTAATTTATGTCTGTCCTTTTAATTTTTTGATACCTTTCACCAATTCACAATTCCCCCTTTTGGTTCATCACAAAATAGTGAAATTTTACTACTTCTCAACTTTTATCAATGTGGCTTATGGAATAGAAAAAAATCGCTATCTCGCACATCCTTATCCTTACTCCAGCGTAATGGAAAAATTTCACTATTTTACGGTTGATATTTTGAGGACCCATGAAATAGAAAAAAATGTCCCTTTACTCATTTTAAAAAGATAATTTTCTAAATATATATTTCTCTTTCATCAAATGTAGAAATGTGGCACTTTTCAAAGCTTCAAAAGAAAATTTTCAAGTGATCCAACAATGGCTCTTTTTGGGGACGTATGCTCCTTGTGAGTATAGTGAGAATTCAATTATCTATGGTAGAAATAGACCGGGTTCCTTATCCATTGGGATATGGGACTCACTGCACATCCTATTTCAAATAATCAAATCATACTTTAGCTGGTGGACATGGGCTACCAAAAATATAAAACCAATACTTTCCCTTATCAAAAATATTATTTCCATCACATTGTATTGGTACCAATTCTGCTTGGTAGAAAATGGTGACATTTCTCACCCATCTATAATGCTTGACAAATCATTACCGATCTGTTTCTTTATTTCAAGGACATGTTGAGAGCCATGATTCAATTCATAATATTCTACTCTTCCACCAATTACATTGTACCCCCCTTTTTCATCAACATTCATGAAAACACATATCTCGGGCTTTAATACAAGTTTTGATTCAATTATGACATCATTCATATTCTCAAAGAGATCATTACTTAATTGTAAATTCATTTGTGGTAAAAAACTATTGGATTTGTGGTCATTGTCCTTGTTATAAAAATCAATCAACTCTATACCATTACTTGAGTGAGTTTCTTGTGGTTTACATGCTTCTGTAGGAGGATTTTCAGTGTTGTCATCTAGAGTTATTTGATTTGAAATATCATGTATGACTTTAATTTTATCATCACATGATACAAACAACTTTATTTTATCTTTTACATAAATCATCTTGGTCACATGAAATGGCCTTCTCTTCCTCATATAATGGATTTGAGAATGCATAAAAATCACCTTTGATTGCATCATCATAATTCTTATAACTATTTTCCATTGCCTCATCATATAAGGGATTTGAAAAATATTTGGAGTTATTTCCATAGATGTGCTCATACCGAACTTCTTTTCTAGATGTATCATCTTCTTGAGACTTATTTAAAATTTCCACCTCATCAATGACATAAGCCTCACTTTCATTAGGGCTATTGTGATCTCTATATATGAATGGATCTTCCCTGTGTTCACCCTTGTAAGCTTGTCAAAGTTTAGGATCATTTTTGTGCACATGCGTATGATATTCTTTGTCTAATAAATTTGAAATCTATTCAATGTTAAGGAAATTTTTCTCATCATCTCTTTTCTCAACAATATTTGGTTCGACCTCACTAATGGTTTCATCATGGTTTCCAAGAATGAATGAATCATTTATTCATTCACATTTATCTTTTATTTTATGATAAACATATCCTTCACCTTCATAGATGTCAAATATTTGAGATCTCTCCTTATCATCTACAACTTCTTCACATACTGGATTTGAACAAACTTGAATTTTTTTAGGTGTACATACTTCTATGTCATTTTGATACCCATCACGATTGGATTCTTCTTCAATCTGGTCCAAAATTTCCTCCTACATATCATCATTCCATTCATTTTTATCACAAATGTCAAAACCCTTTTCATGTATAGGAGCCTTTTCAGCCTGATCACAAACTTCAATTGTACTAAAATTTGGGGTACTTGTAAATTTTTCCCTGTATTCATCATTTTCTATCATCAATTCTTCATATGCATGATTTAGAAAAATTCTCAATTGATAATCATGATAGATTCCTAACTCATGAAGTTTATTTTCTAATTCCCTGCATAAAGGCCTAATATGTGGAGGTATTTCTTGATAAATATCTATCATCCTTATGCACAAATGTACTAGAGATTGACCCTCACATCTTTTCAAATTGAAAAATGCATCCAAGGGAGACATGTAATATTCTTTGTTAATAGTGTAATCATGACTTTCTTCATTATACATGCTTTCCTCTTCTTCACTTGCATCATGAAACATATCAAGAAACCATTGCTCAAATTCCCTCCATGAGGAGATACTTTGTGTAGGTAATGATTCATATGCTTCTCTTGCATTATCCTTTAATGTCATGAAAAATAGCTTCATCACCTAATCTTCTACAAAAATCTCATAGTCTCCTACAAATGTATAAAATGCATTTAAATGCTCAAGTGTCGATTCATCATATTCTCCATGGAATTTTGGTACAATTTGTGAAAGTTTTGGGAATAGCTTATTAGGGATGCATCAAAATCTTCTGAGGTCCAATGACCTGATACCATCAAGGATAAACAACTGTCTTTGAGTCGACTGTTTATTTTGGTACATTTTGAAATATAATTATTATTCTCAAATGGGAAAATCTTCATATCATTCTGATTCTTCTCCCGCGGTAGAGTTACTTGATTGACATGGCTTTTTAAATAATAGAGTCACCATCTCACTTTGAGGAAAAGATATTATATTTTTTAAGTTCCTTTTCTTCCAATAGAGTCTATGTGTATATAATAAAAATATCTGAAAATCAAAACTATCTGATCTTCAAAAAATCAACACCAGAGCTTCTAGGTAAAGTTGAACAATATTTTTTATGAACAAGTCCCCAACGTAGTCGCCAATCTATTGGTTCCCAAAACCATAGATTGGAAATCCAAGAGTTTTGATAATTCCCTAGTAGGATTACTCAACTAGCTTTGGCCAACAAATGAGAAAATCACCTTGATACAATTCTCCTACACTTTAGGATTCGCTAAACCTAGGTGGGTACACCTTCACCTCAAACCCTAAAACTTGGTCAAAGACTCTTCTATAGATAATTTAAACCTTATGATTTTCCAAGGTGGAAATTGGTCCTTGAGATTAATCAAAATGAACTCTATGTATGTTGTGAATAGAATTTTTTTGTAAGAAAATATTATTATGAATTATGAATATGATTTATGGAACAATAAACTTTGCATTTTAATGAATATTCCTTGAATTATGAAACAATTTTAGACAAGTCCTTTATCCCAAATTGGGAAGATAGATTCAATCCTTGATTATACCCTCATGTACAACTCTGTGAGGCAGTGAATCCTACACCATCCACTACCTAAGTGATAGAAAAGATCTCTAAAGAAATAATCTTAGTCTAATTGAATTTAATTTCACCGAGAAAAATAACCAGACAGAGTCACACAGACAACACTTCGTATGTGATCTCTGATAATCCAAGATTAAAATTGCAATTCATTCTTTCACCAAATATTTAAATGACAGTAATTAATTTTAAAATCAATAAACATAGAGGACTAGCATCACCAATGGTAAATGAACTTACAATCTTGAATATGGACAAAAATAGGGTCTTTGTATTAATTTTTAAAAATAGATAAAATTGATTTGTGCTTCATTTGCATTTCCCTATATAATCATTTTCAAAAAGTAATGCTTCCATCTGTATATCTATATATATCATCTATTTTATCTATTCTATATTCTATTCTCTTAGTGAATGGTCTTGGTATCCTTCTTATACAAAATAAAAGGATGCGTACAAGCTTCAGATTATCACAATGCTTCCTAACTAATAACTAGAATTTTACCTTATGTACACTATTGTAAAATGAACACGCTGCATCAAGAAAAATGGTATCACCAAATGTGGATTAAGTGAAACATCTCCAACAATTCATTTTCCATGCCATCTAGAACCCAGTCATCATTTTTTCATTTGTATGGATAGAATCATGTCATCCAACTCTTCCTTGTCCTGCTCGACCTCTAACTCAAACAAGGTGCTCTAGTTCGTGACGTAACTAGTATTAAGTTTCCAAATTGCATCCATAAAACATTTAACACATCTTGTTGGTCCTCCTCTGAGCCTATTAAGTTAGGATGCAATATTGGTTGAAGCCTTGGGTCCTCATTTAAAGGATCGAAAAAGGTCAGCAAACCCATCTTTATAACAGATGCTTATGTCTTAATCACACAATATAGATTTTGGGATAGTCTTGGCCCTTTTATAGAAAAATTGCATGTTACCACTTATTAACTTTGGTTTTAACCACTTTTAAAAACTTAACTAATATATTTACTTCTGGTCATTTCCCACTTAATGACGCTTGGGGCCAAAAGAAATCATACGATTAACAACATGGTCTTACACCTAATACATTCCCTCAGGAATATAATTGTGTCCTAATTGTATTTTCACATCAATAATTAATGTGGACTTATGCCAATTTATATTTCAACATTAACTTTAAAGCTTCAGACAGATCGTCTCAGTACTTGAGATGTATATCAAATTGGCTGCCTTCTAATTTATGTCCGTTCTTTCAATTTTTTGATACCTGATGCAGGAGCATCCTGGGTGTAAGAGCAATATTGCATCACCCAAAAATATTTATGGTTTCTTTTCAATAAGAGCTATCTTGTGCAGAGCTACTATTTATGGAAACTTACTATTTTTAGTAACTTGGTCATACGATCTCAGAATGTTTTGATTTCACAGTTGGAGGTTCATCTTAGTCATATCAACCTACCAGTTGACTTTCATTATCACATCATCTGTATTGGTGAAGTTATTGAGATTTTTGGGTACAAAATATTTTAGGTCAATTTTGAAGGCCTTAGAGGCACCAGATCGCGATCGACCCCCGGCTGACTAGAGCTTGTGTGAGTCAAGCACTGTAGATTAGGTCCTTCCATTTCTGAAAAGTGGTTATAATTGAAAAATGGAACTATGATTAAAATGTTATGGCCTCCAGAAGTTGGGCTACCTAAAACCATATTTTGTAATTCCTTTAGAGCCGACCCTTATGTAATAATTGTGAAAATAAAATAATTCTTAGGATGGTCGGCCTTAAGGGCTAAATTTTTGGAACCTTCTTGGGTGGTGGAAATTGCCTATATATGGAAGGCCCATAGTGTTGTCTAGGGCAGTTGGGGAGCAGTTTAGAGTAGTTTTGGGTAATAGTTCAGGGCTTTGTCCTATAGAATATTGTAAGGGAAATGCTCATGTGGCTTTGCATATTGTAATTCTGAAATTTGTAATTCCACATTTGTGGAGATAATAAGAGGCCCATTTCTGTTCTTGCGAATTGTTGTTGTTCTTTATTTCTGTTATGTGTTTGTGGTATTAAGGGGAGCACCCTTCATCAAGTGGTATCAGAGTAGGAGTTCCTAAGTGTGTAAATAGATCACTGACTATGAGGCAGTTTGCACCAGGACCGTGGTTTAGGGTTTCACCAAGCAACGCGAAAAAGCCTCCACAAAGGGAACATGGCGGAAGAGCTGGTGGTGTGACACTTGAGATTAGAGCACTCCAGAGACAAGTGCGAGCATTGCAAGAAGAGATTTGTAGAGGAATGAATCTTAATGTCAGAGACAAAAGCAAGGATGAAGCTGAAGAAGGAAATTTTGATCAAGAAGGAGAAGGTGAAATTATGAACCAAGAGGAAGAAAGGCTTTTCCGAGCCATATCCAAGATCGGGAAAAGACCTAAGATTGAGGTTCCTACATTTTCAAGAAATCTTAACCCAGATGTGTTGATTGACTGTATCAATGAATTAGAAGAATATTTTGAGCATGAAGATATCAAGGATCCTAATCAGGTCAAGTTTGTGAAGGCCAGACTGAAGGGTCATGCAAAGATCTGGTGGCAATAGATTCAATTGGAGCAAAATAGAAGAGGAAAGGATAAAATCAAAAGATGAGATCGGATGGTGAATAAATTAAAGTGATAGTTCATTCCCATTGATTATGAGCTTGACCTACTGAAGAAAATACAAAGTTTGAAGCAAGCAGGAAGATCTGTTCAGGAGTATACACAAGAGTTCTATTGAATCCTCATCAGAATAGGCTATGCGGAAGCTGATAAGGAGAAAGTTTCTTGTTACCTTAATGGGTTGAGGCTGAGCATTTAGGAGGAGTTGAATTTGGTTCGAATGAGTAGTATTGAAGAGGCATACCAGTTTGCCCTAAAAGTAGAGGAAAAGCTGAACAAGAAGTTCAAGAGCAGACAAAATGGAAGAGGTCGTGGTGGACGATCTGGTGGATGGTCATATGGAGGCCGAAATGAAGATATGAAAAAGAAGGATGAGGCCAGTAGAAGTCAGAATCAGAGAGGAAACAATTCCAATCATTTCCATGATCAGAATAATAGAGATCAGAGAGGAAGAGGAAGAGGAAGAGGAAGAGGATCAGGAAGAGGAGACTTTCGTGGACCATGTTTTCACTATGGAGAAGAAGGTCATAGGGTATATGAATGTCCCCAATGCCAAGGAAGGATAGATAGGAGAACTGAAGGCCAGAATAGAGTTGCACATGTAGATGAAGATGCCAAATCATCACATTCTGAAGATGCTAAAAAAGGAGAAACACTAATTAACAGAAGAGTCCTGTTGAGTGGTGAAAATGAACCTGAACAAAGAAGGAGCCTATTTTGCACCAGGTGTAAATGTAAAGATAAGTGTTGTGATGTGATTATTGATAGTGGAAGCACTAATAATTTGGTGTCAGAGGAGATGGTCACAAATTTGAAGCTCAAGAGATAGAAACATCCACATCCATACCGAATTGCCTCGGTATAGGATGACCACAAGGTCATGGTCAGTGAACAGTGCCTAGTAAAGTTCAAGATTGGCTGATACCATGATGAGGTATTATGTGATATCATACCTATGGATGCATTTCATATGCTGATGGGTAGACCATGGTAGTTTGATAGGTGTGTTGTACATGATGGTCATACAAATACCTATTCCCTGACAAAGGATGGAGTGCGACATAAGCTAAAGCCATTGAAGGACACAAAAGAAAAGGTATGTGGTAATGCAAGAATAAATTTTGTTGATGGAAGAAAATTCCTAGATGGTATGAGGCATGAGCATGTGTGTTTTTCTTTAATTCCAAAATCTGGTAAAGAGAAAGTAGAAGATATTCCTATAGAAGTTGCAAATTTGTTGAATGAGTTTTAGGATATTGTGTCTGATAATGTACCTGATGGATTACCACCGGTAAGCAAGATCAGTCATCAGATGGACCTGATTCCAGCAGCCACTTTTCCAAATAAGGTAGTACACAGAATGACACCAATAGAAAGTGAAGAGTTGAATAGACAAGTACATGAGTTGTTATAGAAGGGGTTGATTCGGGAGAGCCCGAGTCCATGTGATGTACCAGTAGTATTAGCACCAAAGAAGAATGGATAATGGAGGATGTGTAGAGATTCCAGGGCAATAAACAAGATTACAATCAAGTATAGGTTTCCATTGCCACGAATGGATGATATTATGGACTATTTGAGTGGAGCTGTGTATTTTTCAAAGATAGATCTGAAGAGTGGATATCACCAGATTTGAATCAGAGAAGGAGATGAATGGAAGACTTCCTTCAAGACAAAGGAAGGACTGTATGAGTGGTTAGTCATGCCTTTTGGGCTAACCAATGCGTAAAACACTTTCATGCGGCTCATGAACAAGGTTCTAAAAGAATTTATGGGTAAGTTTGTCATTATTTACCTAGATGATATTTTGATCTTTAGTAAGACATTGGAGGAGCATATGATGCATATTCATATGGTGTTTGAGAAATTAAGAGAAGAGAAATTGTTGATTAATTTGAAGAAGTGTAGTTTTGTGAAGGAGTTAAGTGTATTTGGGATTTGTAGTTTTAGCAGAAGGTCTAAAAATGGACCCAGAGAAAGTGTAGACTATCCTTGAATGGCCTACCCCAAGGAGTGCTACTAAGGTAAGATCTTTTCATGGCTTGGCTAGATTTTATAGAAAGGTTATTAAGAGTTTTAGCAGTATTTGTGGACCCTTGAATGAAACAATGAGAGGGGATAGAAAAGAGTTTAAGTGGACTACTAGGGTAGATAAGAGTTTTAAACTGTTGAAACATAAAGTTATAGAATAACCTATTTTAGCACTTCCAGATTTTAATAAGGTGTTTCAAGTAGACTGTGATACTAGTGGTACTGCAATAAGAGTTGTTATGAGCCAAGAAGGAAAACTTGTTGCTTATTTCAGAGAGAAGTTAAATGATGCCAAGAGAAAATATTTTGTTTATGATTAGGAATTTTATGCTATAGTTCAGGCATTAAAGAAGTGGAGACATTATTTTCTTCCTAAGGAGTTTGTATTGTATACTAATCATCAATCTTTGCAATATTTGAATAGCCAAGGAAAGGTGAATCAAAGGCATTTGAAATGGTTTGAGTTTTTGCAGAGTTATACATTTTTTTTTGAAACACAGGAGTGGAAAGTCTAACATGGTTGTAGATGCACTTAGCAGAAGGCAACTATTGCTGATAGAGATGTAGATTGAGGTGGTTGGGTTCAAGGAACTCAAGAATTTGTATCCAAAGGATCTTGATTTTGGGGAAGCTTGGAAAGCTTGTACAAAACCTATTACTCTAGATAAAATGAAGTGGTTGGATTTCATCACTCAGGATGATATTCTATTTAGAGGGAGTTAGTTGTACATTCCATGAAGTTCTATGAGGGAGAATATCATCAAGGAGAAGCATAGTGGAGGATTAGCTAGACATTTTGGTCGTGATAAAACCCTTGCTTTGGTTAGTGAGAATTATTACTGGCCATAGTTGTAGCAAGATGTCAAGAAGTTTGTGCAGAGTTGTAGAGTATGTCAGATGGTGAAAGGAGTGAAGTAGAATACAAGGTTGTATCAACCATTACCTGTACTAGAGAAGCCATGGGAGGCTATCAGTATGGATTTTGTTCTTGGTTTACCAAGGACTTAATGGGGTAATGATTCAATTTTTGTGGTGGTTGACAAATTTTCAAAGATGGCACATTTCATTCCCTGCAAGAAGACTAATTATGATGTTCATGTAGCAGAATTGTTTTTCAGAGAAGTGGTGAGACTACATGGTTTTCCAAAGAGCATAGTTTCAGATCAAGACACTAAGTTCATTGGATATTTCTGGTGCACATTATGGAAGAAGTTAAAGATAGATTTGAAGTTTAGTTCATCATATCATCCACAGATTGATGGACATATAGAGGTGGTGAATAAGAGTTTGGAGAATTTGCTGAGATGTTTGGTTGGAGATAAGACAACAGGATGGGATTTGATTTTACCATAGGTGGAATTTGCATACAATAATTATGTCAATAGGAGCACTGGTAAATCACAATAAGTTTGTAGAACACTTGAAGAACATCCATGAGGAGGTGAGGAAGCACATTACCAAGATGAATGTACAATATAAGGCTAAGGAAAATGAGAGAGGAAGGCATAAGGAATTTTAGGTTGGAGATGAAGTCATGGTTCATTTGCAGAAGGAGAGATATCCAGTTGGTACATATAACAAGTTGAAAATGAAGAAGTTTTGGTTGTGCAAGATACTGAAGAATCATGATTCAAGAAATGCCTATGAGGTTGAGTTGCCTACGGAGCTAAATATTTCACCAATGTTTAACATTTCAAATCTAACAGAGTATCATGAGGGAGGTGTTGAAGATGAGATCACAGGAGCACAATTAAGTATTCCAGCAACTAGTTCAACTACCAAGGAGATTGAGGACATACTAGATAGTCATGTTCGTAGAAGCACAAGGAATAGGATATATGAAGAATATCTGGTCAAATGGAAAGGACAACCCGTTGAAGATTCATCATGGCTAACTAGGGAGGAGGTTAACCATCTTAGTTTCCTTCTTCAAACCTGAGTCATGACAGGGTCACTTCTCAAATTACCTCGGGTGTCTGATGCAGGAGCATCCTAGGTGTAAGAGCAATCTTGCATCACCCAAAAATATTTCTAGTTTCTTTTTAATAAGGGATATCTTGTGCAGAGCTTCTATTTATGGAAACTTACTATTTTTAGTAAGTTGGTCATACGATCTCAAAATGTTCTGATTTCATAGTTGGAGGTTCATCTTAGTCATATCAGCCTACCAGTTGAGTTTCATTGCCACATCATCTGTATTGGTGAAGTTATTGAGGTTTTTGGGTATGAAATTTTTCAGGTCAATTTTGAAGGCCTTAAAGGCACCAGATCATGATCGACCCTCGACTGACTAGAGCTTGTGCGAGTCAGACACTGTAGATCAGATCCTGCCATTTCTGAAATGTGGTTACAATTGAAAAACAAAGCTACAATTAAAAATTTATGGCCTCTGGAAGTTGGGCTACCTAAAAACACATTTTGTAATTCTTTTGGAGCTGACCCTAATGTAATAATTGTGAAAATAAAATAATTCTTAGGATAGTCGGCCTTAAGGGCTAAATTTTTGGAACCTTCTTGGGTGGTAGAAATTGCCTATATATGCAAGGCCTGTAGTGTTGTCTAGGGAAGTTGGGGAGCAGTTCAGAGTAGTTCTGGGTAATAATTCGGGGCTTTGTCCTACAAAATATTGTAAGGGAAATGCCCATGTAGCTTTTCATATTGTAATTCTGAAATTTGTAATTCCACATTTGTGGAGATAATAAGAAGCCCATTTTCTATTCTTGCAAATTGTTGTTGTTCTCTATTTATGTTATGTGTTTGTGGTATTAAGGGGAGCACCCTTCATCAATACCTTTTTCCTATTCATGAGTCTCCCTTTTGGTTCATCAAGAAATAGAGAAATTTTTCTACTTCTCAACTATTATCATTGTAGCCCATGAAATAGTGAAAAATTGCTATCTCACGTATCCTTATCCTTACTACAACGCAATGGAATTTTTTTCTATTTTGGGGTTGATGTTTTGAGGACCCATAAAATAGAAACAAATGTCCCTTTACTCATTTTAAAAGGATAATTTTCCAAATATAGTATTTCTCTTTCATCAAACATAGAAATGTGGCACTTTTCAAAGCTTCAAAAGAAAATTTTCAAGTGATCCAACACAACTTTCTTGACATCTTTAGCTGTTCTTTTTCCTTCAAGGTGATGACACATCCTGAAAAATTGAATTTCAAACTCTCTTTTCAGATTCGCCACTCCTTCTTTAAGTCTCTTGTTCTTATCCATCAGATCTTCAATTTCTTCCTCAGATTCTTCAGACACACTACCTTCAAATAGTTGATCAATATAATCTTGGCTTTCAAATAGCTTCTCAGTAAGTTCTCTCCTTATGGAAAGTGACTTCTTTATCTTTTACCACACATCATTGATCATCTTGTTTTCATTCTCAAGTTTCTTCTCATACCTATAATTCTCCATGATTGTGGATCTTTTCCTCAAGATATTAAGCTTATCACCAAGAGGACCAGTGCTCTACTACCAATTGTTAAGATTCATAGGTATTGAGAGGGGAGGGGGGTGAATCAGTATAAAAAGGTAATGAAAAAATTCAACCACCGATCTAAATATTTGCAATATTAACTTCCAAACCACAAAACATGTAACTGATGTAAGAAAATAAAAGAAAACAATATCAAGCATCTACAAACTCATCACACATGACACATATTTTTATCATGGAAACCCTCAGTTAGAGGGAGAAAACCATGGTGGAGATGACAACCACAAGCTCACTACTACAATAAATGAGTTTTCTTTATTAGGAGCTACAATGACCCTTTTTAGGGGTTCACCCAGTTAGGATTGATTGATACCTTATTATAAGTACAATCATATCTTCTAAGATCTATCTAACAAGAGGATGTCAAAACTCTATCTAAGAGTTTACCTAATTAAGGGATTTACAAATAGGAACTTGTTAGAGTTCACCCTGCTAATGGATTTGCTTCCTGCAACTACTAGGGAATGAAAAGATGAATGATTTGGATGTAGCACTACTTTCCTATCAGATCCAATCTATTCTATGCACTCTTTAACTACTCACAACTATGTCTCTATCAAATCTCTGATCGCAACCTTAAATAGCAATGATTGAAATCACAAAACCCTTATCTCAAAACTAACAACATCAAATCCTTTTCAATATGAGAAGCTTCAATTATATACACAACTTGCACCAAAATCATATAGACCAAAAATGAAATTCAAATACTTTCTTGCACAAGCACCACACACCAAAATGAAAATCTCAATGTAAAACACATTTTACCATGACCACACCAGTCCAAAATAAGATCTGCAAGTTATATCTCCAAGGTAGTCAAACACATTTTAAATTCTCCAATGCATCACTCCAAATCTACCTCATACGTTTTCATTAATCCCAAAAATGACAACTCATCATTTCCATAACCTCTATTCCACATCATCATATCACTAAATATCATCGCACTTACTATACCGCTCACTGATCTGGGTTCTACCAACCGTTTCTCAAGGACACAAGTGTTCTTACCTATCTCAATGTCTATGGCATCAAAAACTCTCTTACCAATCAACCAAATGAGTTGTGGTCAGAACCACAGTGAAATATAAACAAGTTGATGTTGTACCTATGACCGCTTCTCATGATTCCACTTCTACCAAGATTGCCACCAAAGTGTTGTCCTCACTATCTACTGACCTTTTGGGCTAAGCCAATTTCCTACATTACCGATCATGAATCCTTCTTACCAATTGTGTCCTAACGTCACTAATTATATCACTTAAATGTTATGACTTAGTTTCCATCAATGACAACCAAACAAGTAACTCCCTATGGCTGCACCTAAGATTCATCACAATGACAATAGCCTGAGCTAAAGTAAAAGTTGGAAGGTGTTCCAAAATGATCATAACAAGTTGACAGATGCCAATCGTGTGGAAGAATTTAGTCGCGATAGGGAGGAAACATGGAAGACAAACATGGAAGATATCAAGCTTTAAAACTGCATCCTTATATTCTTCTTGAAGATACCCATGTGTCATGCCTTTGAAATGACCTATCCTACTGATAAAATGGGTTGCGACTTAGCTTTTGGATAGACATGCAGCACCACAGTGGGTGATTTGCTTCAACATGCCTTCCTTTCTCTCCTGAACTCCTACAAGGCCAACATATGTTTATCCTTTGATAATCCTAGGCCCATCCACAAAATAAATGTGGTGAGCACTTGAAGGACACATGGTAGTCCTGCAAGGATTCTTCCAAATGAGAGGGAAGCCATGGCTAAAAAATATGTCATGCTAACATATAAAAAAGCACGTTGCACTAAAACCTCAACATCACATAAACTTAAGAAGGGGACACCGACACAAAATTCTAACTTGGCATCATTGTGAAAATTAATTTAGAGGTACCTCTTAATTTTATTTTTCTTTCTCCTCTTCCAACACCTATCTAGAACAAGTATCATTCCATGGGAATGTTACTTTGCACCCAACCCAATGAATGTAGAGTCAATTTCAGCATAAAATAACCACCTCCTCCAAGTGTACCTCTCATTCTTCCCCGATCTTCCAAAGTTCAACCCACCATTATATGACAACCTCCATGAAAATGCACCTACAATAAACTCTGCAACACCATATGAATCTTTCTCTATATATTACACATCACTAGCTAAATACGCTTGAACTAACTCACCCATAACATGAAAAACATCATCATTTTTAAATTTAATAAATACAATTCACTATTCTCTTTTTTTGCAACCTTGTCATACTCACATCCTTCTTTAGAATAATATTCAAATTTTACCTTAGTTCCATTCACTACTGCAATTTAAAAAATTTCTTCAACATAATATGTCAATGTTTACATGCCTTTTGAAATAAATATTGCTGATGTAATTTGATCTTCCATTCTCAAAACAACATTAGAACAATAATTTTGATATTCATCATCCACATTATCTAATAAATAATCAACTTTTCTAACAAGGGAATACTAATCTTCACTACTTTCAAACAAGGAAGCATTGGAGAACTCCCCCTTCACCTCGACATCTCATTCCTTAATTTCAACCTTGTCAAAATAATTTATTGATGCTACAACATTATTAATTTCTACATTCTTATCCTTATCAAATAAAACATCAAAATTAGTTTTTACCTCGTTACCTTTTGTTACAACTTCTACTCCACTTGCAAAAAGGTTATTCCATTCTTCTTCAATTTGAACTAGTAAATCATCCATCACAACTTCATTTGTATCCTCTATATTACTCTCTTTTTTTTGTACAATCCTTGTAACCTCATTATCCATGTCTTCTAATAGACATTCTAAAAATTTATTCATACTCATCATATTCCTCTTCTTTTAGGTTGTGTGCATGACACACTACTATATCTTCTTTCTTTCCTTGATTCAAAAGATCATTAGAATAATAAAAATCATCATTACCTCTTTTCTCCTCTACTTTTATTCTTTCCAACTTGGCTTCCATTTCAATCATCTACTACTTCAAATTTATAAATTCTTCTCTCATTTTATCTCTTAATTTCCTCTCTCTTCTTTCAAGCATAGGAATAATCAAAATCCATCTAATGAAAAATGTCCTTTTCTTTTTCCTTTTTTTCCCATATTCAACTTCTAAAATCCTCAACACAATCTAATGCTAGTACAACCTACCTCACATTCAACAATCTTTTACACACTTAAGAACTTCTAGTTTGATATTCTATTTCTCTATTTTCTTCCACCATACACACGACACATTTCTCTTAGAGGCATCTTAACCAAAAGCCCACAACTACCGTTCCAAGTGAAAAACCTCATATTTGGCTCTCTATATGCACACTCAAGATCTCCTTGTTTGAAGATTCTCTACACAGATCTTCTTTCAACTTACTCATTTATTTGTGTATCATCTTAAAATGGAAGCACTTCCATGTTAAGAATGTTTAGCCCTTCGAGTAAGTGGTTTGGGGTCATGTTGAATGCCTTGAATGGGTACTCAACTTGGATCTAGCTTTTTCCCCTATTCTGCCCCATTTTCCACTTCTTCCTAACATAATTCTGGCATCCTAAATTGTAAACCTAAGATTCTTGACCTTAGGGTCAAGGTTGACCTCTTAGGTAAAGGTCAACTTCAACCTTGACCCTAGGGTTTGAGATCCTCAAGGTTAGGTTCTAGTTTCGGGGTTTCATCAAAATCTTATCTTTTTCCTCTTTGGGGCCACTATTTCTCAGATTAAGTGTGGAATTCTCAAATTAATATTTGAGGTGGACCTTTCTTGAGCTTTCTATAGGATTCCTAATTTATTATTGGAGATTATCCTTTATCAAATTTTGTGCCTAATGCTCAAATTAACTTTGGGGTTAGCCTTACCTCAAATTTTGTGACAAGGCTCTTAAATAATTATCTTTATTTCTATATTAAGAGTGGTCCCCTTCTAGAGTTTTGTGTCAAGACTTTAATTTAATTTCCTCTCCATGTGCACCTCTCTAGTTTTTTGTGCCATGGACCCTTAATTATTGTTTTCTATGTGGCCTCTCTAGAATTTTGTGCCCTAGATCACTATAAAAGGGAGCCTTCCTCTCTCATTTTCCCCATCCATTATCAAGAGAAAGATCTCTCCATCAAGTTTTGGAATCAAGCATTCAATTCATCAAGGAGATCCATTGTTAGCCATTGAAGGATTCAATCTCTATGGAGCCCTCTTGTTGAAGATTCATTCATTCAAGCCTCTTCCTAATCCAAGATCCATTCAAGATTGGTGTTGAAGATCTAAAGACAATGGATTTGAGACATCCTACATTCAATTCTACATTCATTTGGAGCATCCATACTTGTGGATTCAAGGATTGGAATCCTCCACAAGGGTTTCAACATAAGCAAGGTGAATTGTTCCATTTACTTTGTTTATTCCAGAAATTTCAATTCAATTTCAAGGTTAATTCCTAAATTGGGGTTTGACTAAGGCAAACCCCTCCGCCAACAAACAAAACCATTTTTCTTGTAGGTACAGGTGCAAGACGGAGAATTAAAGTGCAAATCTAGATACCATTTTTGTCAAACTTTTTGTCGGAGCTTTGTAGGTCAAGGTCAACTTTTTAGGTCAAAGTCAACCTTGGGTCAAGGTCAACTTTTTCTACCTAGGTCAAGGTTGACCTTTCATCATATCAGAAAAAGATTTCTAGGTTTTGTAGATCTTGTAGTTTCGATATAAAAATTTCAACATATTCTCATAAAAATTAGAGGGAAACCAACATATTCTCATAAAAAATTCATCCAACCCAAGGTCCTAGTGTAGATTTCCTCTCATTAGGTGATCTATATACATAGTCAATATCTCTAGCTCTGATATTGTTGATGTCTAATACCTTCAAAATTGACTTAGCCATACTAATAAAAAAATTAAAAAGATTAACTCTTTCCAAAGCAATAATTGATATGAGACAATGAAAAATATATCATGTGTTAAATCTTTGAATGGAATCAAAATCTTGACACCATTTTCATATGACCATAATGAAAAAGGAAAAAAAAAATACCATTTAAAAAGAAGGATAAGGAAGACAAACTCAGTACCTTTGGAACAATAATAATGTTATGTATTTTTTTGTATAACATATAACTCTTCTATTAAGCATTTAATATTCTTTTAACTGATGTACACTTGATTTTGAATAGATATTAAATATATCATTAATTATCTTTTAATATGTTGTGTATTACAGATCTAGATGAATATGAAATATGTTAATGATGCTTAATAAATGTCTTGTATACTATGCACTTGAATGAATAAGATATACTCTCAAAATTGGAAGCACCCCAAGTTGGAGACTAAATTCCTTATTAGATAAAGACAAGGATTTAATCAATCATTTTGAAAACATAACTATTAATCACATTTACAAAGAAGGTAAAATATTGGTAGATGAAATGGAGAATGAAGGAGCACATGGGAAAGAGATTAAACAAGTGACATAAATTCAAAGTCAAATTTGAGGAATTTTGCATAGAAGTTTGGAATTACTTTAGGATAGGAGAATTGGTTAAAGGAGTAAATAATTAATCATGGATAGTGACTATGCCGATTAAAAGAGCATTAGATATGTGAAAAATGTTCTAATTGTCATAAAGACAGTCTTGAATTTCAAATGGGAACCAAACCTAGTTTAAATAAATTCAAATTATCAACAACCTAGAGCATCAACGCCAAGTTTAATTTTGAAAATAAGGATAGATCAAATTGACTATATTGATATGATGAGCTTTATATAGGTGATCTATGTCCTATTCATCATAATGACAGTTTTGAACCTCATACAGGAAGCAGGCCTAGTCTAAAGAAATTTAAATATACAACAATCTAAAATAACATGATAATAAGGATAGGTAGAATTATTTAAAATCACAACAGTCAAAGGGGTAGATTGAATAGATAACAGTTAAAAGGGATTTGAAGGAGGATTCAAACAGTCTATATAGTAAATATCTAAGGAGTTGGATGAAAGAATTAATAACCATAACAGATGGAGATGATGGTCAGTTGTCGAGTCTTTTTGTTATAAACGTTTATTTTTTTTAAAATTTGGAATCTATAAAGTGAAGGATATTTTAAATAAGGAACACATTATCAATGACAAAGAGGCTCTAACTGATGTTAACTATACTAGGGTAAGTGGATTTTTGTTGATGATTAATCATTAAACAAACCGTAGAGATGAAGGGTGAGTGGTATTGAAAAGGTGAATAAATTTATGTAAATTAAATAATTAATGGGAAAGGGGTGGAAAGTGATTTTAAATCTTTATTATTAATAAGAGATATGGGGATTATTTTCCTTTGGAAATGATAGATTTCTTATTGCATCAATTTCGCCAAAAACATTGTGGGGAAAGTAAAATATTGTTTTGTGATCATATTGATTAGATAGTCATTTATATTTCCAAACTAAATTCATTTATTCCATATGGATTGCTTCACTTCCAAGTTTCAAGTAAGGTCTAAAAATCAATACAAAACTGAGGCATTACTTACCTTTCCATTTTATCTCCAAGCTATTCCTTCCATGAGAGTCTCCCTCCTTGGCTAGATACCACCATTTTTATCTAATAGTGAGAAGAAGTGGCCAAAGATGGATTCTCCTACTAGGCTCTCTTCTCCTAACAAAAAAATGGTGTTTGGAGGAACCATAATAGACATGAGGATTAAATAAACCATTAAGTATCAATATAGGTTGATTGTCCATGTTGATTAAAGGATTGTAGGGAAAATTTCCATACATGTAGACAATAGGAGCATGGTGGACTTGGACATTTCTATAGGATTCTTAGCTTATATCATTGATGCAAGGGTGAATAAAGTAATTGTGAAGGAGATTTGTAATAGGATTTTTTAGAAGAATTTTTTAGAGGTTCTACATGATTCTATCATTAGCATTGATGATAATTTAACTATTCCTTTTCCATCAGATTATGATTTGGTTATGAAATCAGGAGGAGTGTTTCTTGAACTTTTTGATAAGACGTGATGGAGGGGATATAGAGGGCCAATTAGAATATTTTGTATCCTCACTGGTTGGGAATATGAAGAAATTTTTTGGAGAGATATTGTCATGTGAATAAGCTTAAAATTTCTCAAAAGAGTGTTGGCAATCACTAATGTGTTGGGGATAGAAATTTGGAATAGAATAAACAAGACAAAGGATTGTGTATTTAAGTACAAATATGATGAGTGACTTGATAGTTTGTGAGTGAAAGCTCCTTTGAGGAAGAAAAAGAGGGAGATGTAGATGAGGAATAAATGGGTGTTTGTCTAAAAACTTTGGCCCTAATTGGAGGAGTCAATTCCCAATTTGAAAGAGTATCTATTATCACCTAATATTTTCACCCTATTGAACTAGAATTTCAATAATCTAGTGACACATTGGAACACTTCTTGCTTGTGGGTGCCAAAAACTAGAAGTGAACCTATGAAGAAGCTCGATTTCCAATTGATACTTCACATAAACTAAATATTTTTAAGGGGAATGGGTTAGAAGGAAACTTGAAATTGAAACCTATTCCTAAAGGGTGATGCACCAAAATGATACTCAGATATGCACTACTACTGCTTTGACACAATATATCATAGTAAACAAGTTTTCTATTACATAAATCATCTTTTGACATGTTAATACATTAAAATTTCATAGGAAGGTTGATATTTTAACTCTTAATGGAAGGAAAAATAAGTTCTCACAACCAAAAAATGCTAAGACCTATAACACTAAATATGACCTATATAAATCATGTTATTTCTACATGAAGGTGTTGTAAAAAAATGAATCATATTTAAGGATTTGCATATAATCATAGAAAAAACATCATTTATCCACTTTGAGCATAAAAGAATAGATTAGAGAAGAAAAAAAAACCCTTTATTTATAAAAAGTTGATAGAAAATAGTTGTACATATCTATAAATGAGTTACAAATCTCAATCTCTATTGAAAGAGCCCAAAAAAGGAATACAATGCAGCAAGAAAAAAAGGTAAGAACCAACTTCATCATGAATTCTAAATCATAGTTAAGCTTTCTTCAAAATAGTTACATGAAAATAGGGGCTCATAACCTCATTTGGTCATATGCAACAAAAAGGCCCAAATTCAAGCCCACTAAGAGACTCCAAAAAGGCATGAGGATAAAGAAAAAGTCACAATTCAACCTCCCCTATCATCAAGGAACTTAAAAATGCATTTAATCCTCCTAAATTTACTCAAAATAATCCCCTAAATACTTGGCCACTCCTCAAAATTTATCAACTATAAGTTCCTTCATCAATAAGCACTAATTTATTATTAAGTTTGCATTAAACATAATATTTACTAAGTAATTTATATCATTACTTAGCAATTTTTTTACTTTCAAACCTATGCAAAATTTAAAAAAATAACCTATCGTGAGTAATAGCTAAGTGAATGTTTTATGAAAAACACAAGAACAAAAAAACCCTAAGTTCTATGGTGGTTTTTAGGGAAAAAGGAAAACCTTAAACCCTAAACACCCATTCATTTTGCATTCTATTTTTTTCTCTTCTCTGCTATGAGGTGCGGCCACCATTTGGGTTTTGCATTTTGAGGAATTTAGGAAGAATTTCTACAAGCAGCAAGCTCTAATAGGTAACTTGAACCTTTTGATGCAATGAAAATGAATTTTTCTATATCTAGTTATTTGATGCATGACTTGAGCTTTGTTTATCTAATGTGACCTTATGAAGCATTTATTTATGACAACACCATGATCTTCTATGTCATCTTAGAAATGACTACTTGTTCATGAATTATTACACAAGGATTTTTCTCTTTTATGTACTTTTGTCTTCATGTCTTCGTTGTTTATGATTCTTGTCCATGGTTTTTCCTTTGTTATAAGCTTGATTTTATGAGGAAGACTTGTGGACTTCTCTGTATCATGTAGGTTGTGGGTTACATATTATGTACCTTCATGCATCTTGTGTTAATTGCCAAATGAATTTCTATTCCTTTGATTGGAAATCATTTTCCTCTTGAGATTCATTGCTCCTTTTATGGATTTTTTAATTCTTTATAATGGAATTTTAGATGCTTTGTGATGAACTATGAAGAATGTACAATAAATAAATTATAGTAGGGATACTCTTAAATCACATATTTTGTATGTATATACTCATGGAAAGAACCATGCTTACAATGAGAACTCCTTTTACAACATCTTTCACAAATTATAATTTGGGTGTTTTTCTTCATGACCCTTTCATGTCATTACTTCATTGTAGATAACTATAGTTATAATGAGTCCTATTGAAATAAGTGCCTCAACACCATGACTTACATTACTTTCATGATTTGTACCTTGCATACTTTATTTTATTGAAAGTGACCACTTTGATATTCTTTTCTATAACTATGTTCTCTCATTCTCATTATCACCATGAATTTTAAATTTGTTCCTCTCATGAGATCTATCTTTACATATGACGGTTTTCTATTACTTGTTAATTTAATACTGAATTCAACTCCTCATTATTTCTTCATGACAATGTATTGGGAATCTCTATGTATTGTGACAACCTAGAGGAACCTCTTCTCATTATGATACTTTAGGATTCTGCATCATGCATACTGCTAAAACTATATATGTCTCTTTTACTATGCACTTATCATGTCATTGTCTTGTACCTCTACATTTGTACCTCAGTTCTTATTAACAATAGTAGAAAAGTGAGAGGAAATCTTGAAATTAATTAAAACCTCCCTCATAAAAATGATTACATCTTTGTTGTTTAAAATATGTCTATAATATGCTTTATCTTTGTTTTCTCATCTCTAAGACCACCACTGTTTTGAAAGATTAATCACTACTTTTACATGAAATATTTATTTCACTATTCTCTTTGTCAATCATTGTCAACATTTCATGGCAACTTACTCCCACCATTCTTGAATTTATTTTTATTCATTAAATTCCACTTATTTGGTACACTCTCATGGACTCTCATGGCTTCTCCTTATTTTGCTAGTGGATATCATTATTTTGATGACATTGGTTCCATGGTTTAACCTTATATTTTGTATTCAATGCAATCATTGTCAATCATTGTCAACATTGTATACATTACTCTCCCCTTCATACCTTTGATTTTTTTATAAAATTGAGGACCGTCACACTTAAAGATTTTGGTGTCTTCTAAGCATTCATGCTCCCCTTTTAGCATTTGTTGTCCTTTATATAAATGATGATATTTTTTGTTATTTGGCACTATTAGGTTTTATTATGACAATCTTTTACTCCTTGCTCTATGCATTCTATAGACTATTGATGCTTATTAGCTCTAAAAAATGCTTTAGATCCACTACTTTTAGGCATTATTCCATCATTTATTACTTCTTGACATTATAACTACTTCTATACGTTTACTCATAATGATGCATTAAGAGGATGTTGATTATTTGTGACAATGTATCAATAAAAATCACCATGACATATAGTCATATCTACCTAATATAACACAATGATATGAAGTATGTACTCTTATCTCTGGCAAAATATGAAAAGGAAGCATGTTGGGCTCAATCCTATGGGATCCCATTTTACCCCACATGTTGTGATTTTTACGAGTACCTACACAGTGAACAAACATGTTAGACAAAACAATGAATTTTTAGATTTGTTTCTTTGTTTTCCTCTTTGATATCTGAGATGATTACATAACTAGCTTGATGTCATGTCCGAGAAAATTATATGTTTGTTGATGATTGCATATGAATTGATTGACATCCTGACCTCTAACTTAATATTCATCATCTCTTGAAGGTATATCTAGAGCAGTGAGACAACTTCTAGAGAAACCAAGTGAAAGAAATTGGAGACACAACCATCCAACCATAGGATTCGTCATTCCATCCTTTAGGCAATGATTGATTCCCAATTCTTTCATATATTTTTTCATTTTCAAAAGTATAGTTGTTATTTTTTATTTATGACATTAAAATAGTCAATCCCACAACTTGTGTAGGACACCATACATTTGAATTCATGAAATAACAAACAATTCTTTTAAAATGAAAAGTTATATGCTTTTCTTCTTTAGTGTACACACTTGCATCTTATCTATTGTTCATTACATAGTATCTCTCTCTGGTAAGTTTTTTTTTAAACATAATCAGATATGTACCTTTCTTTTCTAATTGTAAAAATTAACCAGCTTTGCCTAATTGAGATAAAAGCAAAAATGGGTAATAGTATCATCATCGATGGGAGCAACATAAGAAGGGCAAGAGGATGAACCCCTACCAGAGTGAGATTTGGGAGAAGACCCTTCTTCAAGGGCATAAAAAGTAGTCATTGAATCTCTATGAATGTTAAAAAAAAAGTTGATATTTTGTTTATTCTATTTTGTTTATAGTTTCCATAGACATTATCGAGAGAATCCAATAAGTTGGTAATCATATTTTTTGTGAGCAGTTAAGATGGATATTAAAGGTTTTGAAAATTGATTGATGCTATTGAAAAGTCCTCTCTGGTTTGCATAAAGACTGTGAAATAGGGAAAATGGTGATATTTAGAGATGTCAAAACCCTATTAGTTTTTACATTTGTGGTATTTTTGTAGCTACAAATACTTATTGTTAATACAATTTCCTCAACTATAACCCTTTATTTATCAAACAAAAAAATAAATATCTTAAATATATCTATCTAAAAAATCTTGAAATACATTTATTTTAAGATGTGTATATTAAAATTATAATATAAACTAACTAAATATTTTTAAATTATTTTTTTCAATATCTTTAAAAAATATATATTTGAAATATCTATACTAATTCATTATAACACAATTGATAGAAGAAAAAAATAGTCAAATTGAAAACTTTGATATCAATTTAGAATGCAATTACAATTCATCTTTTATTATCTTTTAACTTCTCCAATTAAAAGTGAACTCATGTTGACATTTCTATGACCAACAAAATAATATATGGCACTTCTTATTTTTTAAATAATATATTCTTGCTTTGGTCTAAGTTGAAACTAAATTAGTAAGTAATGTCAAATACTTTCCCTTGCCCTTTGATGCCATGAAGGATAAAGACAAGGATACCTTTCAATGTTTTGAAATTAGTCTCCACAAGAGCATAGAATGAGTCCATAAATAATTGTGTTGGTGTTATAATTATAGAAAGAGAAAAAGGAAGTGAGGTATTCATGTCCAATTGGCGTTTCTACACTAAAGGATACTTATTAAACATAATTAAAGGCAAAGTGAAGACAAATTTAAGCAATGCAGACTTGGAAGTAATTTCCATCCACCTACATTAAATGTTAAATAATGCTCATCCTATCATTCATCTATATAAAATTTATTTCACATATGTGGGAATTCAAATGCATCTTTTGTGTAACAATCATCTAGAATGCGTTATAGGACCATTGTACAAATGTTGAATAATTAATTTTATATTTATTATCATATTATTAAAAAGAAAGGTGTTAATAGTAAAAGAGACAATATGTTGCTAAAATGTAAATTAAGATTTATTTAACATTTTTCTAATTATTCTTGTTGGCAATCAAATGTACAATGATAATAATATAATATTTTACAAAAGATTAGATATAATATTTTATTAAATAGATTTCATTAAAAGGAAGGAGGGAGGGGGAGAGAGAGACTTTTTTAAAAATATATTTAATTTAAAGATAATAAATCAATAACAATAATAATAAAGTCTACTCTATAATGACATCTCTTAGCATATTTTACCTAATTATTTTAAATATAAGTATGTTAGTTTAATATCTATTATTACATCACTAAAAAGGAAGGTGTGTGGGGCAAAAGAGACAATATGTTGCTAAAATGTAAGTTAAGATTTATTTAACATTTTTGTAGGTACTCTTGTAGGGAATCAAATGTACCATGAAAAAAATTAAATTTAAATAAGATAAAATTTATAAAGACAGGAGCTAAGAATACAATAATTAAGATGTATTCATTGAGACATAAATTAGACATGTTGAAATGAATCTCAAAGGGATTAAAGTTTACCTCACAATGAGAATTTGACTACTAAGATGTCATAGTATAGAGTTTATATAAAATCTAAAATTTGATAGATTTTTTTTTTGATAAAACACAGTATCCTTATACTATATCAGATAAAGAAAAATTATAGGTAGAGCATATAGAAATAGAGAAAAGACCAAAGTAAGCTAATCAAATAAGAAAAAATGTGGTGGAGCGAAATATACGAGTGGAAAATTGTCCATTGATCCTCAACACATGCAAATAAATAAAGAAGAATGAGGGAACAAGAGAATAGGACAACAACAAACAATATTATAAATGGAAGCTAAAGTAGGAAACCCACTCTAAGAATAGGGAAGAACTGAAAAAGCCAGTAATATGGCCCAAAGATGGGAGGTGTACCATAAACTAGAACCATCAAACAAATGAGCTCATGAACTAGAGAAGAAACCCTACAAGAAGAACACCAAAACAACTAGACAAAGAACATTAAACCCACTGTTGGAAAAAAAAATGAAAAAGTTGAGCCTTAATTCAAACTGAGTACATAGCCCACATGGATTAAATAGAGAATAAATAAATGAAGGATGGTATTATAAAGCCCTACATAGACTGCTAAATAACTCATAAATTGACAAGAATCTCATAATGCAGATTTGAAGCAGATTGGATGGACAACACATTGCCAACAAAACTTGTCGTGTCACTGCAATATAAAAATCCACTAACAATAAAAAACAACTCCAACATAGCCCAACTAGAACCAAAATAGACTAAGCATCCAAACTGACTATAGAGGCAAATGACAACATGAAATCTAAAGTAGATCCAAAGGATGAAGCAATACCATTGAATGATGTAAACTAGAGAGAGATGATGAAGACAAAAATCTAGAACCAACTAAAAAATGACACTTGCACAATTTTAGAAAAAAAATTATGACAATTTGGATGACATGTGTTCTTATCTATTTTTGAGAAAAATTGCACACTCAACCACTAAACTCAACTAGAGAACAACCACAAACCTAAAACAACTAGCCATTAAAACTGATCTTTGACACTAAATACCAGACACAACCAAAAACCAAAATCAAGAAACTCTAAAGATCTCTAAACCTAGGGTAGGTAGATGGAAATAAAGGATAATGGAAATTTAAATCTCGAGAGTTACTTGGGAATATTATAAATTATAGAAGTCTAAAGGATTGAGTGATCTATAATTTCCCTGCCAAAAGTGATTGCATCATTAACTCTAGTAGATAATGTTTATTAGCAAGACCATTAGCAACATTGTTGGCTTCTCTACATAGTAGTGGAGAATTTGGCATTGATAAAAAAAGAGAGGAGTTCCTAAACTTCTTGTAGGATGTAATTAATTCTCTAGTTGGGGGACTCAAATCTCTTAAGAGATGAAATAATATTTTGAGAATCTCCTTCAATGACAAAATTTACTACCTAGAAGGAGACTGCTATTTTTACACCAACCATGAGGGCTCTTGCCCCTACAATTTTATTTGGGCCATATGGAATTCTTTTAGCAGGTGCAACATAGATATCACCTTTTGAATTCCTCAAGACACCATCGATGCTTAAGATTCTAGGGTTATCTTTTGTTAAGTTTTATGAAATTTTGGTCTAGGTTTTTCCACCTAATCTCCTTCCTTTTTATTTTATTTAGTTTTTTGTTCAAGATATTGCCTTTGAAAGGAAGAGAAATATATTCCCATTCAAATAATATGCATGAATCATGTGAGGTAAAAACAAGTGCACTCTTGGTCCTTATATAATATGTTGGGATTATGGAAAGGTGAGTTACTAAGAGGGGAGGGGTGAATCAGTAACCCTAAAATCTTTTATTCTCAATCCACAAGATAATATCCTTCATTAATCGACTATCATATTCATAGTTACCATTCATTCATGAACATAACTAAAATGTAAATACATCTAAACTATCAAATAAGCATTCATGAAACTTCACACAATTGACACAAAATTTTTGGAATTGCAGAAATCCTTGTTAGAAGGTAAAAATTGCAGTGGGGATGGAACCCACAAATTAGCTTCACTATTGCAATAATAAAGATGTTTGTTAGGGCATACAATTTTGTATCACTTTTGATGATCCTACCCTATTAGGAGTAACATTTAAGACCTATTAAGATCTACCTTGTTAGAGGATTTTAGCAACACTCTTGAAGTGTGCTCTTAGTTGAGAGATTTTACAATGAGACGGTTAAATCTACTATGTTAAGAGATTCCTTCTACAATTGTTAGAAAGTAAAAACATAAATGGTCTGGTTGTTGCAACTTACTTTGTAGAGTATCAGTACTACTAGCCATTATCTGAAATCACCTTTCTATGATAGATATCAATAATGTCTCCCCAAATTATTGCTCATTAGCCTCTGTTCTTCTTCTGATATAAACCTTTATACTCAGTCAATACTTAGCATCATAATCCTAGTCTAATCTTTAGATGTCTTCTCCTGGCGGATAATTCTCATTACTATTCTTTTATCATCTTGGCAATTCTTAAATCATAATGATTTAGACCTAATTAGGGTTATGGAAACATCTAGGAAACATTTGATCAATTATCCAAATGAATAACCTAATTCAAATCTGCATAGGGATCATCACCAATCCATTTGAAATCTCCAAGTAATCTTTACCTTGATTTATGTAAACAATTTTCTAGATCGGTATAAAACACTTGCCTTGTTTTCAGTGTCATTACAAAATTATATGCGAATCCTACATTTCTTGGTAAATACTATATCTCTACCTTGGTAAAATATTGATGTTCGATAATTAGGTAAACTCGGTTATCATTGTACTTGGTGTCCTCATTAACACCTAGCTAGGTGTAGATGCTCGGTCAAGTTTGTGCTTGGTTAACATATCTTTATCCTTCTGCTCTGCTTAGTTACTATACTTAATGCTTTGAGTGACTTGTCTATTTTCTTTTCTTTACCGACTATATGTATGGCACTAATGACAACACTTAATACAATTAGGTGTAACATTCTCCCCCTTTGGCATTAGTGACAAAAATACATATGTATACCATTTTTAAAAATATTTTTCAAAAACTTGTAAACTCCCCTTGTCAGTACTAATATTTAGTAAAGTACATTCTATACATATTATTCCCCCTTTTTTGATAGTAATGCCAAAAAAAAAAAGTACTTACAACTTATCAAAAATATTCTTATGGGTTTTCTATAGGTTTTCCATGAGGTTTGAATCCCATTCCTCCTTTAGACTTTCTAAGGCAATTTTTTCTATTCCTAAATATGCATGCATATAAAAAATGTGATCAACTATAGAAAGCTCAGAGGTGGAAATCAATTCTTTTTCCTTCTTTACATGCTTCTACATCACCTCAATGTATGGTAATAACTCAGCCTGTAGCTCAATTATTTGATCTCTTATTCAGTCTTCTTCTTTTCTCAAATCATGGTGCATCCCCTGAATATGTTTCACTTTATAATAATGCTCTTGAAATGCATGGGGTTCATTGATAAGACTACCTACACTCTTCTTCAAATCTTCATTCAATTTCTTCAATTTATCATTAATCTCTGTAGTAAAAGATTCTAGAGTGCACAATTTCTACAAAACAATAAGGATTTTTTGAATGATACCTTCAATGTCATTTACTATTTTAGAAAGTTTGACTTTATTCATTGCCACTTCTTGGATGATCTTCTCGGTGACTTTGTACTCTATCTTCTTTTCATCTCTTTATTTAATTTTCCTTTCTACATCAGTGGTAGGTGTATTGATCTTCTTGGTTAAAATAGCAAGTTGGTCAATGATAGGTGTGTTCTAATCAAGATGTACATAAGGTGCAACTTGCATCAATATCTCCTTGACATCTTTAAGCACCTATTTGTTCTTATTTTCTTGCCTCAGCTTCTCCTAAGTGCTCTCCTAGTGCATAGATCTCTGTATTTTCTAAGAGCTTCGAGGTCCAATGTCCTCGGGTCACAAGTAGGTATTTTAATTATTTCATCAAGTGTGACTAGACCTTTACTTCCATGTTTCTTTCTTTTCTTCTTTTCCCGCTTGCTCGATGATGGTGATTGATTAAGTGGAACTAGAGCCTATTTCTCTTGATGAATCTTTGGTGGCTTGGTAGACACATTTTCTTCCTTGTCCTACCCCATAGAAATTCCCTTAGTCTATGGTCCTAGGACTTGTGGCCTTGTTCTTGTAGTAGAGACATCTACTTTATTTGCATCTTCATCTCCTTGATTATTTACCTCTGTATTTGTGGTTTTGGTGTCTTTTTTTGCTTCATCACCCTTGTCATCAACTGTATCCTTTTCTTGCTCGGGTGGTATAGTCTTTGTTGCCTCAGTTTCTTTAGGTTGATTATCAATAATAGAATTAAATAAATTTAAAGAATCTGTATCTTGTACCATTTCAGTTTGTTGCTCAACAGTTGTATAAATTTCTTGTAAAAGAATAGGTAAATCACCTATTATATGTGCTCTAGCTATCTCAGTAGGTTGGGATTCTTCTTGGTTCTTGGTAACAGTAGCAACATCTTCATCATCCTCTTCTTCCTCATCAAGTTCTCCTTCTGCAATATCTTCTATAAGTACTTCTTCTTCCCATGTTTTCTTCAACATCACAGGAATATCTTCCATTACAGTTTGTGCAGCAGATAAGAAATCTTCAGTATATGTTTGTTCTTCTAGCTTCTCGATGTCAGCAATGTGAATGGGCTCTTGTGTAGTGTCAAAATCAACATCCATCTGGACTTCTTTTCCTCTAACTGGGAGAAAGTGCTTGGTGTAAACTACGAATGCATTTTTCTCGGTTTCATCTTTTGAAGTAAGAATTTTAGTCCATATCTCTGTACTTTCTTCCTCAACTTCTTTTAATTTTCCTTGTAGTATATTAAGTGCCCTTGATTTCATCAAAAATTTGTTGGCATATGTTTGCATTGTAGATTCAATCTCTCGAATTGATAGATTTGGCATTGCAAGAATTGGGGACCTTTCTCTCATCTTTTTCTCGATATTTAGGGCATAGGTCTATCTGGCTAAAATTTTATTATACAATTCCTCAAGTATTATATTAGAGAACTCAGCTGGTACTCTTTTAAATTTGTACATCATATCAATGATAGCCTCTTCAAGTTTGTCTTGATCTTCTTTTTTCACACTTGAATATCTTTAAATCTTAGGGTAACTTAGTCCTCCTCTTTCTATTATTCTATTTGCAATTTCATCAATTGTTTCAGGTATTTTATTCATTACCACTCTAAATTGACTATTTTCCTCTTCCTCTAAATCAATATCATCATTATTTATGATTAGTCTTCTCCTCTTCTTACCTTTTGGTAACTTAGTGGTAACTTGTGTACCTCTTTTCTTTTGATATGTTTTGGTCAGTGCAGGCTTAGTGATCTTAACAACTCCTCTTCTTAGAGGTGAAGTGTTACATGTAGTGGACCTTTTCCTTGCTTGTGTTTCTATATCAACTTGTTTTCTTTTACCTTTTAATGCCTTCGGTGGCTCTGCCCGATCTTCTTTTTCTGACTCACTTTCTTCTTCTTCTTCTTCTTCTTTGACTGATCTCTTCTCCTCATTTGCTTCTTCAACCAACTTCTCAACTTCTTCTTCTTCAACATCACCAAGTCATTTCTTTATGGTTTCAATCATTTTCTATGATTTTCTTCCTATCTTTTCTCCAACTAGCTCCATTTTTATTATTTTCTTGGCTTCTTCATATGTTCCAAACTTGGTATCCCCTTTGTCTTTAGGCTCTTCTAGTAATGCCTCTATTGACCTAGTGGCTCTATCAATATCCAATTCATACTTTATCGGTGGAAGCCATGCAGTTCTCAAATCAACTACCTTGATGAGTGTAGTATCAGTATCCACTAAGAAACATACATCATTCTTTTATTTTTCAACAAGTTGAGCTGGGATCCTATATCTTTTATGCATTCTATCCTTATATTTGTTGAAATAATCATCCATAAATGGTTCAACATTCTTGTCTAAACTATTAATGAATTCACCAATTTGAAGAATGATGGGATTTTCCACATCACTTTCTATATTACCGATTGAGGGGAATGAGTTATGCAAGTATAAAAATATACATACCAATAACAATCCAAACTTGCATGTGTTAGACTTTGCAACTCGGATTGTCCTCATATTCTCCTCTAGTTTCCTCAACATAAGTTCAGTTAGGCCAAGTTGTAGACCTTTCTTCATGATCTTTTATATAATATCTACAGCGTTGCATGGAATTTTTTCAGTCTGCTGGATTGAAATATCTTGTATGCAATCACATATTCTCTAAATTTGGTCTTGGGGTCATCAATGGTGTTTATCTTCATTCATCTTCTGTCCCACTCGACTCCAGTCAATTTCTTGATCTCATTTTTTGGTGGGTACCTTAGAGCTTTCAATTTGTCACATACTAGATACCATGTAACCATATGAATCACATCCTTAGTGATTTTCACTAGCTCATCTAACCACAACTTTCCATCATGAACTCAGCTAAGAATGATTCTTATCCATTCGGTCTTGAACTCCTTCGGGAAATGCAGTTCGTTTGTTAAACCTTTTACCTCCAAATGCTTGTGTTATTCCTTCAACTTTCCATCCTTGCATAGTTCTTAATAGGTGGATTGGAGCTCAAAATCACCTATCTCATATTTATCTTCCAATGAATATAAGACCTGATGTCCTTAACTAGCAAAACCCTAAGCATTATTGACAAAAATGTGCATTTGTCATTAATCTATGTTTTGATCTATGGATGTAACTTGTAATTGTGTTCTTCATACAATGTGGTCTTGATCAATGTAACTTTCCTTTCCTTGTCAGCCTTAGATTGAATGTATTTTGATGTGGATGTCATTGTTGTTGATAAGTTAGGATTTTAAGAAATCTGCGTTCAAATCACTCAATTACGCTTCAAACCTTCCTGAATAACCTTCAATCACTCTGTAAAACTCACAAATTAATGTGTTTTCTTGGAAGCTGGTTTTTCAATCTTCACTCTATTTTTCTTTGGTTCATCTCTTTGAATTCAATGTAAATTATGAACTGGTTCAACATGTATTTATATCCAAAAACATTTTTTAGTATAAGTATGGTGCATTAAATGCCTTACTAACCACTACTCAGTTAATGAACAATCACTCATTTTTATCCATTCTATCCACATTAGATAATTCAGCTCAGTTTACACTACCAGTGCTTAATTGATACCATCTTTACTACACAACTTAGTTACCTTTACCACTTTCACTGATTGACAATCACTTACTCGGTCTAGCTTTACCGACTATGCTCACTACAAGTTGATAACATATAACAACCTAGTGCATCTTAATTCATGTTGATATAGCATTCATACAATAGATACAAGGAATTGTTATATGATATAATTGATTAAGATTCAGTTCCCATACTTACTTGATTGTGACTTAAGTAGAAGTGGTGAAATCACCTAATCCATAGGATGAGGTGTCATAGACTATTGTGTTTGTTCCTCCATTTTCTTATGTTGTTCTTCTTCACATTTGGCTCATCTTCCTTATGATTCCATCAATGGTATTTTTATTCATATCTTCATTTGGTTTTGGTGCTCAGTTTCTACAATCTCTACTTAAGTGACTGACCATATGACAGTGTAGATAAGCCATTCCAAAATTTGTCCAATTTCTAGATCTTCCTCTCTAGTGTAGTCTCATATAATTTAATACAATATTACCATATCTTCCATAGGTAGTACAATTAACCCATGTGTTGTAATCCTAAGTATAAGAGTTACCTTGTCTTCTCAGTTGATATGTATTGTTTTGTCTCTTTGGTTTCCAAACTAGCTTTAGTTGTGCCCTGCATTCTTGTGACATATGACCATACCTGTTTCAAATACTACAATGATTATCCATGTAGTGCCTCTTAGGTGACTTGATTTTCTTTTATCTACATTCAAATGCTTGATGTCCATATTTTTTGCATTTGTAGCAATAACCATCAAATTAATTAGGAATAGTATTGGGAGTACCTTTAGCTTTACTTACTTTAATCCTACAGACATTTTTTGTATGACTTGGTTTCCCATAATGATAGCATGATACCATTTGTGTTTCTTGTCCAATTTGTAGTGCTTTTAGCTGCTCGGTGAGGTGTTATTTTTTTCTGACAGATCTGAAATTGTTCCTTCAGATGCATTAGATACACTTTTGGATCCTTCAGATAATTGCTCAATCTTTTCTTCCTGATACTGAGTGTCATTTTGTTGAAGTTCTAATTCCTTCCTCTTTCTCAATGACTCCCTTAGCTTTTCCTTGATATCTTTAAGCTATTCTAGGGTAATCTACAACTCCAATTTCTATTTTTCAATTATCTTGTCAAGCTTGTACATTTCCATCTCTATGGATCTTTCCTCTTCAGTGATTAAACTTCTTTAACAAGAGAACAAACTTTGATACCAATTGTTGCAATTATGGAAAGGTGAGTTATTGAGAGGGGAGGGGTGAATCAATAACACTAAAAACTTTTATTCTCAATCCACAAGATAATATCCTTCATTAACCAACTGCCATATTCATAGTTACCATTCATTCATGAACATAAGCGAAATGTAAATACATCTAAACTATCAAATAAGCATTCATGAAACTTCACACATTTGACGCAAAGATTTTGGTATCATAGAAAACCTTGTTAGAAGGTAAAAATGACGGTGGGGATGGAACCCACAAAGCTTCATTACTGCAATAATAAAGTTGCATGTTAGAGCATATAAGTTTTTGATTACTTCTGATGATCTTACCTTGTTAGGATTAACATTTAAGACCTATTAAGATCTACCTTGTTAGAGGATTTTAGCAACACTCTTTAAGTGTGCACTTGGTTAAGAGATTTTATAATGAGACGGTTAAGTATACTTTGTTAAGAGATTCCTGTGACAATTGTTAGAAAGTAACAACATAAATGATTAGGTTGTTGCAACTTACTTTGTAGAATATCAAATCTTCTTGGCCCTTATCTAAAATCACCTTTTTATGATAGATATCAACAATGTCTCCTCAAATTATTGCTTGGTAGCCTCTGTTCTTCTTCTGATATAAACCTTTATACTCAATCAATACTTAACCCTAGTCTAATCTTTAGATGTCTTCTCCTCGCGGTTAGTTCTCATTAATATTTTTTTATCATCTTGGAAATGCTTAAATCATAATTATTTAGACCTAATTATGGTTATGGAAACATCTAGAAAATATTTGATCAATGATCCAAATGAATAACCTAATTCAAATATGCATAGGAATCATCACCAATCCATTTGAAATATCCAAGAAATCATTATCTCCATTTATGTAAACCATTTTCTAGATCGGTATAAAACTATTTGCCTTATTTTCAGTGTCACTACAAACTTCTATGTAAATCCTGCATTTCTCAGTAAATACTATATCTCTACCTCGGTAAAATACTGATGTTCTGTAATCAGGTAAGCTTATTTATTAGTGTACTCAGCGTCCTGAGTAACATGTGGCTTGGTGTAGATGCTCAGTCAAGTCTATGCTTGGCTAACATATCTTTCTCCTTATGATGTACTTGGTTACTACACTTAATGCTTTGAACGACTTGTCTATTTATTTTTCTTTATTGACTATATGTGTGGCACCAATGACAACACTTAATGAAATTAGGTGTAACATAATATGCCTTAACAAATTTAGATATATAAATGTTAGTGTGAAAGGTGAATGTTCCCTGGTGGAAGAAGGTTCACAATAGATTGTCTTGGCCCAAGTGTAAATTTTTCTTGTGGCTATTTGTACAAAAAAAATGTCTTACTTGGGAGAATCTTTGAAAGAGAGAGTTTTAGGGACCTATTTTTTTTCTATGTAATAAAAATGAGGTGAGTAGCTCCCATCTCTTTTTCTAGTGTCCCTTCACCAAGGAAATATGACATTGGTGGCGGGGAATTTGGAATCATTCTTGTATTCATGCCAACTCTTTGGTTGATTTCTAGAATAGTCTTGATCAACCCCTTGCTAAGACTCCCTTACTCCATGTGATGTGAGATATTGGACCCAATTTCATTATTTGGAAAGTGTGCTTGGAATGAAACTACCAGATTTTTTAGGATGAGAGGAATTTGGTTGTGAGTTACTAACTCAATACAAGATATTTTAGTGGCTAAGATATCAATACTGACAAGTCCTCTAGAGGAAATTATGGGCATGCAGAAGTTGGAGGAGTTCGAAGGGATAGCTTGGAAATGTAATTTTCTTATTTTATGTGTATAAGCGTCTACAGACCAATAACTATGTGGAAGCTCTTTTTGTGCTCTTGGCTCTAGAAAGAGGATACTTGGATGGAGTAAGATTATTTATGAGTTTGATTCCCAATTTTTGGTGGATATGTTGAACCAAAAGAGGATGGATGATGTTGATTGGCATTTGGCAATTAAAGAAGAAAATCCTGAAACTGAAATTAAGGAAGAAAAGGCTTTAGTTTCTCAAGTAGAAAAGAAAGCTAATTGGATTATAGAAAGTGGTTGTTCACATCATATGACTGGAGACATGAAAAATTTCATAAAGTTTAAAAATTATGATGGAGGAGTTGTTAGAGTTGGAAACAATGCACCTTGTTTGATTAAAGGTATAGGATCTATTACTCTTGATGGAAAGACTAATACTAATGATGTTTACTTTGTGGATGGTTTAAAACATAATCTTTTGAGTGTTGGACAGTTAGTTGATAAGGGATATCAAGTTTGGTTTACTGAGAAAACTTGTCTAATTAAAGACAAAGATGGAAATTTGATTGATACTAGATCTAGAACCAGAAGTAATGTATTTCAGTTGAATCCTACTGAGATGACATGCTTGATTACTAAGATTGATGATAGTTGGTTATGGCACAGAAGATTTTGTCATATAAACTTTTCTAAAATTGTGAAAGTGAGTACTACACTTGCAGTAAGAGATTTGCCTAAAATGACGTGGATTGCATTTCTGAAAGAAAAATCTGAAGCATTTGATAGGTTTAAGATCATTAAGAATAAAGTTGAGAATGAATTTGGAATGAAGATTAAATGTTTAAGATTAGATAGAGGTGAAGAATTTACTTCTAAAGAATTTAATATAGTGGGAGGATAGATCCTTAGCTCTAGAGACTCCTTGGAGTCAATTCTATTTTTCCATATTTCCATAGAATGGAATAGGATAGCTAATTGTTTGGCTAAGTGGGATTTTAAATGATTGGAGGGTTTGGATGTTAGAGAATGGGGTCAATTTCACTTGAAGGGTGTTCATGATCCTAAGATGATGGTAAGGGAAGACATGGTAGGATATTTGTGACCCTTTTGGGCTCACCCTTTTGATTCTTTTAGAGTTGTATCTTCTTCTAGGCTTTATTCCCATGTGCTTTTTTTCTATTATTTATTCAATAAATTTTTACCCATCTTTTTCAGAAAGAATGTTAGTGTGCAAAGAAGTATTTTTAAACTACTTATATTTTAGCCTACTTAGTAAATTTATATTTGTACTACACTCAAGCTCACCTAGAGGCTATCTAGACTATTTTTATCACTTCATGTACATTCACCAAATGTATCAACACTTATTCATAAATTCCTATACTTATTTCATACTTGGAAAAGTAGTCAAAATTTGGGATATATCTTCTCACCTCTTCATGCTTTCCTTTATAATCAATATTATATGCTTAAGATATTTATCATTTTGTACATTTCTTATTTGTGGATAGTTTTGAGTTTGCAAATAGATAATTCTACTTCAATATAGTATTTGAACAATCTTACAACTCCTCTCCATTTATCTTGAACTTGTGAGATCAATGGGAATCGAATTTCAAACGATGTGTGTTGGAATGAAAATAACATATTTTTGTGCTCAAAGTAGTTGATAAATGAATTTTGATATAAAATACTTGGTATTTCAACGACAGACAATTCATTAAGGTTTTGAGGGCTATATTAATGGAAAATTCATATGGAAATATGTACAATTTATATGGTCATATAGTCACTATATAGCTTATAGAAATGCCTCAATTAACATTCAAATCTTCAACCTCTCCTATACATATTTGAAACAAAATCTTTAAAACAATTTCTCTTTTTTGCAAGGTGCCTTTCTATACAAGCATGAAATTATATTTTTGTGGGATTGTCAAATCTACCAAGGAATATTATGTCTCCAGAATAAAATTATCTTTAAACATGTCACTTTACCATCAATCATCTTTTAGGTTGTGCATCAAGAGAATATTCAATAGAATATTTCACTATAATGAATATTTCGTTGATTGGGTGAAATATTCTAACTATTGCACCTATTGATGCATCAACATGATATTGAATTTCTTCCCCCAAGTTTGGCCCCTTCACTATTGTCTTGATTCATTTTTTTCCTAAACTCTACAAGACTCCCTCTCAGGCATACAAATATATTTTTGAATGAATTTTTTTGCATTCTACCTAATTTTTTTTCCTCAATGCAATTATCTTATTGGTTTTGTAGAATGATGCATAGTTTTTTTCCCATTTAATTTTTTTAGATGGTACCATACATAATTTTTATTTTTGGAACCTCAAAAATCTCATTTGGGATCATACAAACTCCTTTTTGGGTCCCTTTTATGAACTTCCAAGATTGTTTAGCTCTATATAGTGGTAGTGTTTTTTTTTTCATGATGATACTCTAGGATTTAAAATTTTGAATATGGCTCTTTTTAGGACATGTACATCAATTCCAATCTATAATGCACTCAAACAAAGAGTCATATCTCTATATCTTTTAAAGGGATTTCATGTTCTAAATAATGGGGGTTCCATTTTCTATTTTGGGTTATTTTATTGAGGTTTGAAAGGAATACATGATATATGTTCTATTTGTCCACCTCATGACATAAAACTTGTAAGAGCTCCACAAACAACAAATTAATTATGAAAAATCCAGTCATATAAAGTGTCACAAAACTGAATTCTTTTCTATAGGGAGCATATTGTGTAGTTAAACTCAATTATAAAGTGTGATGGGGATTTGTGCAGTGCCTTGGATTTTTCGTCACAATAATGGACCCTTATGATGCTTGCCTCATGTGTATGTCATTGATGCACATTTTTTAAAATTTCTTTTACATATATTGAAATAATATTGGTTCTACATTCTTTGTGGCCAATTTTAGTTGGTTTTCCAACATCACTTTATCCTTAACACTAAGAGAGGGATTTATGACATGGTTATGCTATTGCTTCCTTGTTTCAGTGGAACAGTGGAAGAAAGTCAATGGAGTCAAATTGGCTTCATGATGTTTTAGGGTGGTCACATAGACCTTCTCTTTATATCTCTCTTATGGGAGAATTATTTTAGTGTTTTATATTTGTGAGATTCAAGTACTTATGTAGAGCATTAGATAATTTTAAATAGTTATTAACCATACGTGACTCGTGCTTTTTTTAATGTGTTATTTGATCATAGATCTCATATTTGCATCTTCAACCTCATGGTTGATTAATGTTCTAGATGTTGACTCATGTAGAATCTTTTATTCATTCATCTATATATCTCTAGAGATTCATTTTTTCCAATAGACACCATTTCATCTTTGACATAGGTTACAACCTCGACATGCCTCAAAATTTCATCATTATATGGACATATTTATAGAAGGTCTTATCCTTCTCTCTCTCTTTCAAAGGTGATTTTTTTCCAACTTGGTTTTCTCATTTTCTCTTTTTGTGAGATATTTCCATTTGTAAATGAGTACCTCATCAATCCATGTTGTTGGAACTCATGTTTTTTAATTAGCTTACTCCCTAAGTATTATTTAAGGGGAAGTTAGTGTGAAAAGAGGCATTATCAAACTAGTTATTTTTTATCCTACTTAGTAGAGCTCTATTCACACTAATTAACCAAATCTCACTTAGAGGTTATTTTTATTTTTGTCTCACCTATTACATGCTTATGATATTTCTCATTTTTCACATTTCGTATTTATGGACAATTTTGAGTTTTCAAGTATACCTTGGCTTCTCCAAAATTAGAGACTTGTGATAAATGGTGGAAATGAATGTTCATGTAAGTAGTGGTAAATTTTAGTATGAAAGAGGTATTATAAAAATAATTATCTTTTAGCATGTGGTAGAGTCATATTAACATTGCATGTAAGCTCACTTAGAGGTTATTTATAATTTTATCTCACCTCTTGAGACCCACCCAATGTTTGAGAACTTGTCTATAGAGAGAGTCCTACATTTATTTTATACTTGGTGGTATTGTTAGATTTTGACTCTTCTCTTCTCTCCTCTTCATCCTTGCCTTTATAAAAAAGGTACATTAGTATTTAATATCATATGTACATATTTATTATTTCTAGAGTGTTTTGAGTTTGCAATAAAACATTGGTTACTCCAGTAGTAAAAATATATATAATTTGAGCATTGAATGTTTTTGAAGTTCAATGCAAGTAGGTGTGTGATATTGATTTATAAATGCCTTTGTGAGGAGCTCTAATTATTGAGTTGAAAATTAATGTTGAAAGACAATTGATAATATGTGTTGATTTATAAGATTAGTAGATGATGGTTGATATTAACTTCTTATGAAAGGAGACATTATTTTTATGCTCTTTTGACATTCTTTCAATACATGATCATATTGTAAAAATGTATTAGCACAATGCCTTTAAATACACAATCCTAGATCTATAATTGTTTTGGTACCCATGCCAATAAAAACACAATTATATCCTAATATTTTTTAACTTAAATATTAAATATTAATGATTTGAAAGATAGGGATGTACCTACATACATAATCCCATCCAAGGAAAAAAAATATTATGTATTGTTGACTCTGGGATAAGAAAACTACTTGTAGTTGATCATATTGCTATTACATAGAGCCATGTTAGAATATATCAAAGTGTTTATTTTAGGATTGAGGTTGATGCGCATGCACAAATTAATAAATTATGTACTAGAATCTTGAACCAAAGATATCCACACAATAGGGAATAAAAAAGAGGTAAAATTTTGATCTATGCAATTTTGTACTCTATATTTTCCCCTAATTTGGTGTGCATAAAAAAAAGTGTCCAAGAATGCCAACGTAGAAGTAAATAAGATAACTACAATAAAAATGATATGGAATTTATAGATTAAGAAAAATGTTAGTAATTAGATCAAGTGTTTTCCATTCGTGAGATTGCATACAAACCAAAATATCTAATTAATAGTCAATATGTTATTTTCAAACTTTTTACTAGAAAGGAGTGCATAAATTGAGAGAAAATAAAAAAAATGATTAAAAATTAATGTGAGATTATAAGCCTAAAGTGTTATTTTAAAAAATTGGGCATGGATGATGAAAGAAGTTTGAGCATAAAATGCATACCTAAAATGTACTTATGTAACTGATCAGTGTACTAGACACTATGGTGAATATATGACTCCATATTTCCCCCTAAAAATAATAGGTATGAACACAATAAACTTGTATGGGAACATGAAAAACTTGACCCCATGTGAAAAGATCAAGTAGACACATGTAAATAGAAAACCCATGATAGAAATAAAAAAGAGAAACAACAATTAATGTTATTGTTGTCACAAAGGTGTATCATCTTAAAATGGAAGCACTTCCATGATAAGAGCGTTTATCCCTCTGAGTAAGTGGTTTGGGGTCATGTTAAGCAACTTGATCAGGTCTTTGCATGTATTTGGCTTTCTCCCCACTTTCCACTTCTTCCTGGCACTTAATTTCTTCATTCTAGGTGAAATTAGGGTTAGGATCTCGAGGATTCTCCTTAATTTCCCTCTTCCATGGCTCTATTTTCTAGGTAGGATTTAGAAATAAGTCCTTTTGGCTTTCATCATAGTTATCATAGGATTTTATGTCTATCCCTGGCATTATGTCCCTATCTGATATCATTTCTAGGTTTCTAGGCATCTTCGGGACCTCCTGACCTAGCTTTGACTGAATTTGGGCCCAGGGTCAAATTCGAGGTTGATCCTAACTAGGTCAGGATCAAGCTCAAACCTACATAGGTTAGGATCAAGGTTGAACCTGACTAGGTCAGGTCCAACCTCAATTTTCCCCCCCTCATTCAAATTTCCAGAATCCTAGATTTTTGAGCATCAGGCTTTTGAGATATTTATTTTCCCACCTCCGGGTTGGCCATTTCGGGTTTTGGGATGGTAAATCCTTTAATTGCATTTAATATAGGTATATTTTCTAAAGGTTAGGACCTAATTGGGATTTAATTCTCCAAGGTGGCCCCTCTAGAAGATTGTGCCCTAGTTCACTATAAAAGGAGGCCTTCCCCTCATTTTCTCATCCACAATCAAGCAATTGACATCTCATCTCAAGAAATTTCATGTGCAAGCTCTCAAGGTGATCAAGTTCAAACATTCAAGTCCTCTCCATCCAATTTCTCCATTGAAGATCAAGGATTCAAACATTCAAGCCATTGAAGGGATTTGGTTCAAGCATTCAAGATTCATCACTCAAACCCTAGATCTAGCCATCATGATGGTGTGAGCTTCCTTCAAGATCCATTTCATTCTCTTATCAAGGTGGATTCCAAGCATACAATCATGGAGGTTTGATTTACATTTATTGTTTTGTTCAAGCTTTCATATCAATATACTTTTTTACATTCAAAATACAATTGCATATCTATTGAATTGCATAGCTTCATTGTTAGATCATTTTCTACTACTTGCTAGCATTCTTATTTCAATTTTAATATTAAGGTTGATTCCAAACCAGGGTTTGACCAAGGCAAACCCCTCAAACAAACAACAAAAACCCCCATTTTCTTACAAGTACAGGTGTGAAATTTTGGATATGAGAGCAAATTTGGATACCCTTTTTGGCAAACTTCTGAGATTTGCGAACAAACTTTGAATCGGACTTCAAATAAAGAATGTAGTATTTGACCTTTTATGAGGGTCAAACCCAACCTGAGCTCATCTTAGAGAAAGATTTCTGGGTTTTCTCTGTCTTGGTATTTCCAATCTAGAATAGGTTTTAGAATTTCCTGAAAGTACACACAGACATCAAAATTTAACATTTTCCAGATCTGCCCTAGTTTGAGGTTAGTATTTATATTTCAATTATTTCATATTCCAAGCATAAAATTCCTTCAATAGGTAAATATTGGATTTACTCTCTCTCTCTCTCTCTCTCTCTCTCTCTCTCTTCCATATTCTTCATAAATTGATTCAATTGTGTATTAACCTCTTGGTTGATCAAATTAGATCTCTTCTTTGGGAATTTGGGTTAGGGAATAGATCTCATATTTCCCCCCTTCCCTTTATATTTGAGTAGATTTGAATCCATTTTAACCCTATTCAAAAGGATTGCACCCAAAATGATTAAGTATGATACAAATCAATCCCATGAAAAATTGAATGATATTTAGGCCTATGGGTATGTCTATGTTGAATATCAATCTATGGAGAAGCTCAGATTCCTCTCAAAGTCACCTTAAAACTATCTTTTGAACAGGAAAAAGGGTAGAAAGATATTCTTGAATTGAAACCCCTCTCTAAAATAGTGATGCACCGAATAATAAGTATCCTCAAAAACCCCTTAACAACTAATAATTCACAATAATCCTGAATAAGAGAATCTATGCTCACAACTCAAATTCAAAATACTAGTTTAGAGTGAAGGTTAAGCCTCTATTTATCAATAACGGAAGATAATTTCCATAATTCAAATCATTGAAACCCTAATAACACAATATGCAAAATGAATCAATTAAAATAACATGCACCAAAGTTGAATACCTAAATAAAAATAATCAAAGGGTTTGCAAAACCATAAAAATTAAATCAAATCCAAATATTCAACATTGATAACACACTAATATGAGAAGGGTAAATTTGTTCTCTATTCAAACCAAAGGAATGATTTTGCTACAAATTCTGAAAATATGTGATCTCAATACAAAGATGCCAAAAAATTCAGAAGCAAATAAGGCAAGGAAGAAAGAATGGGTGAAAGCACCTAAGGAAAAGACCTTATAGGAAGGCCACATGCAAAATTTAGGTGGGAACTCAACTGCAACCATACTCTAAACTAAACTCAAACTCTCCTTAAACTACCAAAAAAAACCAAGCTTGGATTTGAACAAAAGACATGCATGAAGAGGGATAAAATAGAAGAAAAATGCATGAAATTGGGTCCAAAACCTCCCTCAATAATGCATGCATGATGTAGAATCTATAACTAATACCAAACTACTAATATCTGCCCCAAATAGCTCCTCAATCTATGTAGAAAAAGAAAACTCCCCCTCTACCTCAAATGACTGAAAATATCTATCCATTCTCTAAGATCCTATTTTTCATTAAAATTTAACGTTTATTAAGTGTTTATAATTTGAATATAATAAATATTATTTACAATATATTCCATGCAAAAATATGACCAAAGAAAATCTCTCTCCAATTACTCCCAAAATCATGTAAAAGAATCTCCCCTTCTCCAACATGTAAAATCAACTCTAACATCACCCCCAAAGGGCATGCAATCTCTTTTTTTAATTTCTTATTTAAGCACATGCAAAAAACATCTTCCTTTTAAAAGCACATATATTTTCTTATTATTGCATTCTTAAATTTAATATTTATTAAAAAATTTATAAGGAAAATAATCACAAACTTATATTAATATTTATTAAGTAATCAACATAGTTACTCAATAAATATTAATATAATTTAACATTGAATAAGTAATCTATGTTTTTGATTAAGGTAAAAGTAGGTTTTACATGGACCCGAAACCAGAGTACAAAATAGCGTAAAGATAGAGCATTAAAGTAAAAAAAATGAAACACCTACTGGAAAATAATAGCAGGGACCAACAACCGACTAGTTCAAAAGTAGGAACTAAAAGACAAAACAAACTACAAAACAACTACCAGCAAGAACTAGCTAATTATTTGTTATCATCTCCTCAGCCTTCTTCTGGAGGTCTTCCATCTTGTGGATAGTTTCTTGTAGCTCCTTCAGCTCTTTAGGTTTTTCAGGGACCTTCCTTTGGGTGCGCCCTCTAGTTCTCATCCCCGGCCCAGTATTGCCAACATCCTCATCGATGGTGATAGTGGTTCTTTCCAGTAGGTTCCTTTCCAGATAGTTATGCAGCATATTTAGATTCATAATGGTCACCTTCAGACCCTCATTGATGTGGCTCAGAACACCTTTTATCATACTATCATGGTTGCTAATTTTGGCTTCTAATTCTTTCATCTTGTCTTTAACCTTCTTACTCATCTCAGCAGTGCCATCCTCATTTGTATTTTTGTTTTTAACCTTATCAAGAACCTTCCTTTCCATCTTTCCCAACTTAGTAGTCATGTTTTTCATAGTTTTTTCCATTTCCTGGATGTGGATTTTCATTTCCTACATTTCCTTTTTCTAATCCATGTTCTTATCCTAATTCTCCGTGTTGTTCTTCTCCTCCTGCAAAGAAGCTTCCCTCAGGAGGATAATAGGTTCCTCTTTGTTGTTGTTGTTCTCCAACATGGTCATCTCATCCATACTTTCCTTCTTACTTTTTGAGATGTCCTCACCAATATCACTTGAAGAAGGGGTTTTACCAGCCTCCTTACCATCATTCTCTTGTCCACCCATAATTCCCATAGAAAACCCTTCTTCATCATTATCTTCCTCCTCTCTGGTTTTACCATCCCTAGTATCTTGTATAACATTGATCATTTTTTCTTCCACAAGGGGAATCCTGAGAAATAATATCAACCTCCATGGATAACATCTAAGTACCTTCATCCTCTTTCTCAGCACCCCCATTATGATCAAGGGAATCTTTCATTTCTTTGACAGAAGAATTATCCTGGGTCCCTTCCTCTTCCTCTTCCACTTCCTCCTTTTCTTCTCCATCTTCATGGCTAATATCCTCTTTATCATCATTCCCCTCTGCTAGCCAATCATTCATATCCTCTTCTTGATCTTTTTTGTGTGCTTCCTCTTTCTCATTGTTTATCTCTTCTTCATCAGAATACTCCTCATTGTCTTCCTCAATGATACCCTTCCCCCTAGTTTTATGCTTATTCTCTAACTCCTCACTTCTAATATCTTTACCACCAGTATCAATAGGAGGTTTTCCCTTATTATTCTTTCTCTTCTTACTAGTCTCAACTTCTGTCTCCCTCTCAATCTTCACCTTTCTTTTACTAGTGATCCTTTTAGGGATAGGGTCTGGAATGTTGTCCCTGATGTGTATAGAAATAAGAAGGATCAAGTCGTCATGCAGCACAGGGTTAGAAGCCTTTTTCCTATATCCTATAATGCTGCTATTCAATGAACTCAAAAGATAGTAAGGAAAAGAAATTCTCCTTTTATGCATGAAGTGGTTAGTGAACACAAAATGGAAGTGTAGATTTTGGAATACCGCCCATCTAGAGTAAAATATTCTATCATGGCCTTCAAAATTTTGGCCCAGAATTCATCAATATTGGTAATATCCACATAGTCACCTTTCCCCTTAGTCATAAGGGCTTTCTCATCATCAGTTTTAGGGAAAATAGTAAAAGCTTCAGTTCCTAGCCTATGATTTCCTCTATGAAAATGGGTACCTTCGACAAGTAAACCAGTAATATCAGCTAAGCTAGAAATAATAAGAGTGAAGGACTTGCCCCAAAGATGAACCTTACCATTAGTCCAGCCATCTGCAAACAAATAAGTGATTTGTTTGTCATGCCCATGAAGCTTCTTCATAAATTGTGTAACCCCCCCTTTCTTCAGTTTCTTCCAAACTTTTCTATCCTATCTCCATTTGTCATAGTCGGATGGTTCCTCCCTCTTCAAACCACCACCCATATTTTTCTGGTTTTTCATGTGCCAGTTCAGCTTCTTACCATTGATCTCCGCCTTACTTCTCTAGTTAACTTTTCTTTTTTGGTTATCGATAATAACCCATTGTTCATGCTTTATTAATTATAGAGTAATGATCCCACACTTTTCCTTACATGCAAACCTCCTTGATAAATGATTTGTCCTTGTCATCATTATATTAAGTGCTTTTTCCTTCATGGTGATTAATCCTATCATAGTTGATTAGACTTGTAATCTCTACCTTAAGATTTTCTTCTCCTTTCCACTTTTGGGTGACGTCACTCAAGGTACCATCATTTTCCAACCTATCCGACGGTTTGTTGCCTTCACGATGTACACACTAAATAGTGCACTTCTCTAAGTCATTATATCCAAGGGAATCCATGAATAGGAAACCACACAATGAGAGATTCAAATAAAGACAAGGGCAAAAATGCCAATATCCCCAAGAATCACTATGAAATGAAAATGCAAACTAGATTAAGATGAATATGCAAGCTAGAAATGAGAGGTGCAAGCTAAGCTATGGAAATGAAAGTACAAACTAAACTATGAAAGGAAAGATGCAAGTGTTATAAATCCTTCCTAATTAGACTAGATGAAGTACTCTAAAGCATAAAAGAAATCTATACTATGAATGCCATGATAATGGAACTAGAATGCAAGAGATAAACTATGAAAGCATGTAAAATGTAAGCCAAGAATGCTCCAAATCTTCAAAAGCTCCAAAGTGACCTAGAAAACCTATAGCATAACATTAGTATTAAAAAATGCATATAAAAATGAGGAAGAGAGCTCTTCTTTTATAGGAAATGAGAATCAACAGATGATGGAGATTAAGAGGCAAAAAGATCTAATCAAGGGTGGGGCTTGAAGAGGGATCAATCCATGTGCACAAATATCCTCCAATGAGAAAATAAGAGTTGACTTTTGTGTCCATATAAGATAAAAAGTACTTTTCTTCTTTTTATAAAATAAGAATAATGCTTTATTTGTGCAACTTAGGATAAGAGGAAAAGTGGGGTCTTTTTATTTAATAAAAGGGGAGGAAATATTCTTTTTAATAAATAAAGACTTTAGGATAAAATGGTTAGCCCAAGGAATAATTGAATAAATGATAACATAGGATTTGATCAAGGAAATTGATATTGAGCTGAAAATGTTGATTTTTGAAAATATTGATTCAGGGATTTGATAAATTGCTAAATGGGGTCCCAAAGTCTAGGCAACCATTTTAGGGTGCATACATTTTCCCCTCTTTGACTAATGTGAGATTGATTTGGGATCACATGTGGTCAAAGAATGGAATTGAAATGTGAGATCGATTTGGGATCACAAAACAACCCAGATGTGTGTTCGATGGATGGGAACACATTAGGACAAGCATAAGCATAAGCTAAAAGACAAGATCAACACCGTTGCTGTTAAGTGATAATCATGTCTAAAAATAAGAGATAAGAATCGAAAGACAAAACCATCACCATTGATGTTATGTGATAATCAAGTCTCAAAATAAAAATCTCAAGCTGAGCTGAATGATAAAGCTGAATCAAAGCTTGAAGCTGATAGGTACTACCCCCTCAAGATCAAAATCAAAATCAGGTAGAGGAGAAATAGTAAATTGATAAACTTGATCAAGTCACTAGAAATCATAATCAAAGGTGAAGCGTGATAGGAGAACCATTAAGCAGTGAAGATATGCCCTAGTTTGACTAGGTTTGACTGAGAAAGATAAAAAATGAAGATGAAGTCAAACCTTAGAGAGATGGAGATGAAGATGAATGAAATACTAGGAGGTTGAAAGAGATGGGGATGAAGAAATAAGGATACCCCAGCGAAGATCAAAGGATCAAGCCTCAAATGGTCAACCAACTGTGCAGAAGAGGAGAAAATTTTGAAATGTGATTTTGACTATCAAGATTAACTTGGATTTCGATTTTGAGTCCGAAAATGGATCCAGAATATTGAAATTAGTTAGGGGTGCAATTTTCGCGTAATTTTGAGGTGTTTTGAAAATTGGTCAAAAAGTCAAAATACTATATAAGGGGCAAAAAGGTCATTTTCAAAATCATTTGAATTTTAGTGATTTGAGAATCTTAAGAGCTGAGAGAGAGAAAATGGCCTAGCAAGCAGCAGTTTCAATTCTCAGGCATCGATTTGAGCGCTCTTGATTGCACAACCGACCTCCACAGTATGGTGCCCTGGTATGTTTTCAGAAAAACTTACCCCTGGTTGAGTCATTATGAGCATTTAATGCATTTTAAAACATGGTTTAAAATTTTTAAAATTTTCAAATTTTAAACTTAGGTGAAAAGTCATGCGATACTTTATAAGTATCATACCCTTTGAGAGTATCTATCGCGCGATACTTCATAGGTCCATATAGTATTGCGTGGGTATGTAAGCTAGTATCACACGATAATAGGTGAACTATCGTATGATCCTATGCAAAGTATTGCATGCAAAGATAGTATCATACTGCTACTGAAGAAAGTATCGCACAATACTTTAGCAAAAAATGGTATCACCTAGTGTAAAAATTTGACATGTTTTAGTGTGTTTGAGCAAAATGACATGGGTCTAGACAATGTTTGCTTTTTAAGATGTTTTGTACTTATTTTTAGACATCCATCATGATATGTGCTGACATCTGGCTTGGGTTAATGGTTTGTAGGAGGTCTTTTCAGCACTACTCATTAGAGTGTCGAAGGTGACAGGGTTACGATTTGTCCGAGATCTGGATGATCCGAGCAAGGTAGATCTAAGGGTTATGGGCTTCGAGTACTTGCTACAATTGCCCTACATTCGGGTGGACCATGGGTTGTTGACTGTGCTAGCCAAGAGATGGCATAGTGAGCACAACACCTTCCATCTACCTACTGGAGAGGCATCGATCACACTGGAGGACGTCTATCAGATTCTCTGAGTGCCTAGCCATGGCAATCCTGTAAGTATAATCATGTTTATAGATAGTCATAGATGTAATGTTTCCAAATAATAGAAACTAACATGATTGTTTGATGACATAGGTATACTATGATTAGGATGCTACTGAGGGATGGTGGGCCATCCAGCGCATGTTCCAGGATGTCACCATTATAGATAGACACGTCAGCTGGGATCGATTGATGGATGATTTTGGCAAGGACTTCCCAGTACCTTGCATTGCTGCATCCATTATAGCACATGCCCTTATTACTAACAGGAGTCAGAAGGGTTTTCCACTAGGATGGGGTAGGTTGTTATTGGATCTAGTAGCACACCCATGTTGGATGGCATGGGGCTTGGCCATACTAGCATACATGTACCATGAGTTACATGAGATAGTCTACAGGGAGAGTAGGACATGGGCATGTGATGCTATCTTAGCACAGGTTTGGGTGTGGGAGCACATCACTATGGTGCACCCATGGGTACAGCCAAGGGAGAGGAGACATCCCTTTATTTACAGGTATATAGGGTTATTGTCACAACCTCATAGCGGGGATGTGACATACTATAGGAGGATATTGGATGAGCTTACCTCATTTGTATGGAGACCTTACATGGTAGTGGAGCTGTCGGGTATCCTAAACATTTTTGAGGTTTGAAGTCCAATTCCTGGTTTAGGTCTCCATGTGAGTGTTATTCCTGGACTAGGGTTTGTAAAGTGTCGTGAAAATGGTTTTTGACATGTTCAGGAAAACCCTTACCCTAGGTCTTGTCTTCCAAAATGTTTCCAATTCGTTTCCAAAATTCATGTGGCCCTCTTGTTTCTTTTTCTTGGTTACCTTTTAGCCACTTAAGTTGCTATTTGTGCACATGCTTATTTGCCCCAAGTGTTTGCCGAATCGGGAAGTGTCTTATCAAATTTTAAAACAATCTGGCGATTCAGCGAATGAGTCATGTTCATGTTCACTATTAATATCAGTCGCCAGTTCTCTAGATCTTCCAGCGGTTATCCCAAACATCCAGCGAATTGGCGAATGCATTAAAGCCAAGCTTTTTGATTACTTTGTTCGCTAAGTCTCCAAGTGTTTCGGTGGTTTCATTTTCCTTTTCGAGAACTAGCGAATGGCGGTTATCTCCAGTTCTCGCAATATTTGGCGGTCTTTTGAAACCATTTAGCGATTCAGTGAACACTTTGTTCGCTTGTTCTCAGAATCTGGCGGTCAAGGGTCGTTTCAACTAGAGAATTAGCGAATATCGTGGATTGCTTCCACGATCAACGGCCCTATTTTAATCTCAAAATATTTGTGGGTCCTGCATATTTGATCTAGTGAATGAGCGACTGAATACTTATAATGCTATCCTCTAAATTTGGCAGTTCTAATGGTTTGCCCAAAAGATTTCAGCGGAGATAAGTTTTCTCACATTCGCTTATTCTCAGAATAAGTTGGTGACATGCTAAACCATTTAGCGATTCAGCGAAGCCTTTGGTCTCTAGTTCTCTTAATAAAAGGATAAAGGTTAAAACAATCTGGCGAATAAGCGAATCAATGGATGATAAGTTTTAAGGTCTCAGTCGCTTATTCTTGAAATGAAATTTTCAATGATATGGAGTATTTGGAGAACTAGTGAATGCTCTTTGTTCGCTGATTCTCAGAATTAAATGGTTAAGGGTTTTGTTATTCAGAGAACTAGCAATAGCCATCGATTGATGAAGATCAACGGTCAATCTGGAATCCTGGTATAAAGTGATGATTAAGGAAAGATTTAGCGAATTAGAGATTAAAGGGGTTCGCCAGTTCTCCAGATAATCAAGCGGTTAAGTATATTTTTAAGCGAATGCGCGAACCCTTTGTTCGCTAGGTCTCCAAGAAAATTGACCGTCAGTCATAACATTAAGAGAATGGGAGGTGGCTTTGTTCGCTGGTTCGCCAAATGGTAATTGCAGTTAACTATGTAAGTGGGAGCCCTTTGTTCGCTGATTCTCGAAATGCATGGATGGTTAAGGATAGGATTCCGAGAACCCGTGAAGCTAGTAGTCACTAGTTCTCTAGATTTGAACCAGGGTCAAACAGGGATTTAGAGAACCAGCGAAGCCAGTGGTCGCCAGTTCTCCAGTTGCTAGCTAGGGTTAGCATTCTATTCAGCGATTAAGAGCAGCCATTAGTGGCTGGTTCGCTAAATGGGCTCAGATGGAAAAGGTCATAAAGGGAAAAGAAAAAGGACCGTTGCCACATAGATAAAGTACTTTGTCGATATGGACATGAAACCAATAAGCCATCAAATCAGCTTCAAGAAGAAAGATTGCATGATGCAAACAGTTTTAAAGTACAGAATCATGATCATTCCCTCTTCACCTTGTTTTCAAGTAGTTTAATCTATCTGTCAACATCCGGACATGGTGAGCTCAAAATTTGAAATCTAAGGGTACATGAAATTGAATATGAGATCCATTAAGGAGATTTTCATTAACTATGGTAGTTGCACACCTTGGATTCATATCGATAAATAAGTTTAAGCTCATTGTTTATTTGTTCAGTCTCAATTGTCAAAAGTTTCTGTTTGTCCAGAGAATTTCTAAGCATAAAGCATTTGAGATATAGAGAATTGAAGGTGTTTCTATAGCAAGGATGAGTCAACCTGAGAAGAGTGCAGCGTCTTCTAGTAGTGAGGCCAAGTCCAAAACTGGTGAAGACAGGAATAAGCCAAATTTTTTAGATGAATTCCTGAAACTGTTGCCGGGCTCCAGTCAGAACAAGAGGGCTGCTGATGACGTGTTTGAAGATCTTTTGGAACGGTGTAGAGACCCAATCACTCCAGAATTCACAGGTTACACTATTTTCAACTTCTTTTACAGCAATAAAAATTAGCATGTTCCTGTCTGTAATGGTTGGGTGTTAGGATTAGGAAAAATGGTTGTCCCTGACATTTTCCTAGATATTGATTTAATTGTTGCCCTAGCCAGAAGTTATGACCCTATCTCAAGGAAAATTAGAAAAGAAGACCAATCACCCTTAGTTACTCTTGATAGGGGATCTTTTATGAAAGCTTTTGGTCTATACACGTCCTTTTCCACTGAGATTGATTTGAACAAAGAAAAGGCAAGATATAGAAGCAATATAGGGTCAGTAAAAGACCAGTTGGTTAAACATATGCCAAAATAGGATAAATACATAGCCCCCCTTCCTACTAACATGAATGCCCCATACCAGTTCAAATCCCTCCATCATTATATGAGATATACTTGCTATGCATTATGTAGAGTTTTGGGAATGGATGGGAATGTAGAATTTTTACCAGCTGACTTGTTGATGATCAGCTTGGATATTCAAAATCCCTTGGTAAACACTGACTATGATTACATTCAATATGTGATTGATAGGATGCATCAAGGGCTGATGTCTGTCAAAGAAAGTAAAAGTCCTATTGAGTTCATGCATTATTCTCTATTAATGCATTTGATTCTATTTTTCAACATCAACAGTTTTGATGTAAACATGTTAAAACCAAGGTTCACTTTCAAGGATCAGCACAATCCAGTGCAGTTGTGGGTGAGGATATGGAATTCTACCTCTAATGAAGCAGATTTTTGTGTTTTTCAAAATTTCATTGTCTATCCAATTATCAGGATGCTAGGCATAAATGTCACCAGGCTATCTCCTAGAGTCCTCAGGCTTTTAAGACCACTGCAGTATGTGGATAAGTGGGATGGAAATCATAATTGGGGTGATTTCTACTTAGGAGATAATTCCATAATTATCAGAGTTTATGGTTGTCCCCAACCCCCACATTTATTACCAAAGTATGTGCCTCCGAGATTGGCTTGTTTGGAATTTGTTTGGCAACTAATGTGTACAGATAAAGAGCTTCTGGCCCCTCACAGAAAGGGTACATTCACACCCAGGCAATTCAGGGTAGGTGATTTCCTGATAGGAAAGAGGGCTTTTCCTCAAATCAGTGCATGGTTACAACAATTCAAAATGGTTACTGGTGCTTGTAGGCACATAGATCCTGAGGACTTCATCAAGATTGCTAGGATGACTTACATCCCAAACATTGATGTGATCAAGGAGCATGAGGGTTTAGATGAAGAAGATGTGATTAGAAACATTTTGGATGAAGATGAGGTTAAGAGGAGATGGTATAGATTCTTTGACTTAGTAGATTTGTCCAACCAATTGAAAGCATCTCAGATTCCTTTTGAGGGTTTTTTCCCCGATCTTCCTTATTTGAAGAAGATTGATGGGATGATTGAAAAATATGATACCTTGGCAAATCAATTGGAAGGCTTGATTGATCATAATGAGCCAGAGAAGAAGAAAAAGAAAGATTATTCATCTTCTGATGAGGAAGAATTTACTGATGAGTCACAAGAAGAAGATAGTCCTCCACAGGTTGAGGGACCACCAGTTGTTGATCTCACTCAAGATCAACCAGAAATAAGGGATATCTCAGAGCCACCATTGAAGAAACAGAGGCTTGAGGAAGGTGAACCTTCAAGGTGTGAGAAAAAAAGAAGGGAAATTGATAGAGCATCTACTCTTGTACTAGGTGATAGGCCATATCATCATCAATTGAGGAAAGCAATAAGAGCAGGCAAGAAAATAGCCATTGAGCAAGAAGGCAGAGAAAAGTCCTTATGGTTGGAGAAGGATATCAGAGAGGTCTATCAAGAAGAATTCTTGAGTGATGATCAATTCATTAAGACTGATGAGTTCAAGAGTTTTCTCATTTGGAACAAGTAGCAAGAAGTAACGAAAGCTCTGCCTGAAGGTATGGAGCCAAGTGAAGAAACTTTGAGAGCTCTTGCTTCATATGATCCTAGCCTTGATCCTATAATAGTGGACGAAGCCAGAGATTTGGTTAAATCAAGTGGAATGTTGTTAACCCCAGGATGGGATCTGACTTCTGCATTCCTCATTGATCAATTGAGAAAGCAACCAGAGGGTAGCCTATCATATGAGGTTCACATTGGTGACATGATAAGAGGAAGTGGCTATGACCCTAAGTCCCAAGTTGTTGCAATGTGGTCTATGGCCCCCAAAACCCTAAAGCCATCCCTATTGAGTATAGAGGATAAGATGGAGGGGAATAAAATTATATGGACTATACAAAATACAATAGACCTTGAAGTCTCCAAGGCAGTAACTCATTGGGCTAATCTAAATGAAGCCAAGACAGCTCAGCTGTCAGAAAGATATGCCAAATTGTTTGAAAGTTCAAGCATGGTAGCCAAGGACAGAGATTTGAAAATGATGAAAATAAAACAATTGGAAGATGAGCTGGCAGAAATAAAGGTCAAACTTGAGGAAGCCTCAAAAATAATTCCTCCTCCTCCTTTGCAAGTTGAGGTACCTGTTTAGGTAAATTTGGAGGCACTTGAGGGACCTGCTGAAGATTTGGAGAAGGTGAAATTGGATGCATCCCTGGACACTATAGCCAAAATAGTGTAGTACAGGTAGGACAAAATAAAGGATAAGATGGATGCAGTTCATAAATCAGTCAGCCTATTACATCAGACCAATCAAAAGGTGAATGACTATTTAGCCACCTTGGAGCCACTCTATAGTATTTGGTCTGGGAGGAATTTGTTGTTTGATAAGCTTGACAGTTTACAAGAACACAGGCCTGATATCCCAAAAGTAGTGACTGATGTATTTGAAAGGATTGGCCTAATAAGTGCTGCATCAAAGTTTTTCAAAGGAAAGTCAAACCAAATAAAGGCTAAGTTAGCCATGTTTGATAAAGATTACAGCAAGTATTTGCCCCCGGTATATGATGACAATGGAAATGTGGTTAAGCTGGAAGATTGGAAGTTGTCAATGGGTCAGTTGGTAATCAATCAAGATGCCTTCCTAAAAGATAATAAGGCTTTGGATGTGGAAGGAACTAACAATATAATTGATAGTTTATTCAAAGTTGAAAGTGACTGTATCAAGTTTATAGCAGAAGTTAAAAATGTGACTGATTCTACATGGGAATGGCAAGTCAACTTATTACAGGAGCTGCAGAGTTACGACTGGCCATCTGATGATGATGTGGCAGCTTGGGAAAAGTTAATCACAAAGAAGAAGAAGAAACCGGTTATCCAGCTGACAGAGGAGGAAGAAGAATAGATTGCACTTGGCACCTGATCCAGAATTTGAGGGAGAGTGTGTTCAAATAGAGAATGATGTAAATTAGCTTGTAATGGTGGTCATCATTCATATGACAAACTTGGTAACTGCTCTGAAAATATCTACAAACAAAGGTGCCAGCTGCGGAAGTTGTTCAGAACTGAAAAATACGCCTTGCTGTCTTTATTAAATATCTTTCTATTTGTATTTTCTTTTGTTTTCTAGCGCAAATTTCTATCAGCCATCCGAAGCTTGTTGCATCCTTTCGAGGATTCCAGGATGGTTGATTAGTATAAATAGTCAGTTTCTATTGAAGATAGAGGTTGGAAAATATTTTTGTAAAGGAGAGGTCCAAAATATAGAACCTTATTTTCTTGAAATCAAGGAAGACTGTATCAATGCGTTTGATCAATTAATACAAATACACTGGAGTTTTGTTACTATCATTTGATTGTCTTTACATGTGGAGTGTTTTAGTTTCTTTATGTATTTAGATTGTAAGACAGTTTAAATACATCTTTCACAAGGTGAATGTAGGGGTTGAGCTTAAGTTTCTTTCAAGGAAAGAGTAAAATCTTAGGGGAGGTCTCTGGGAATTGAATATCTATATGTGAATTTGATGACAGGTGTAGGAATGGAAAAAATGATATGTTAGGCATGTTATTTGAGTTTCATTGTATTCGTTTTAATAGATATATGTGAAGGTAGAGTTTGACTCTGATGCCCAGCGGATAAGAGACTGGTTTTAGATCCGTTTACATTGGTTTACCATCCAAGATATAATTGATTGAAATTTTACTTTATATGCATAATTTCCAGACTTAAGATATTTTATGACAAGTTCATAAATATGTATTTCAATGCTTTGAAGAAGCAATAAATGAGGTTAACCCTTCCCTGAGTTTAACTCTAAAAGGAAGAAGGATGAATATCCTTAAGCCATTGTGTCGTGTTGCTATTTTTATTGTCTATATCATGATGTTGTGTATCAGGATAATTTGGGTTATACTCAGAGTTTTAGCAACTTATTGAGTTGGATTTTGAAGGTAGTAACAAAGCAGTGAAGGAGCAAGTTCTCAATTCAGAGCTCAGTTGAACGTTGAATTGATAGAGGTACACCCGCTTGAGTATATATTACTCAAAGTGAAGAAGGTCTTAACCTTAACACCTTAGTAGTTTGTAACTTGCTAGGTTACAGCCATTGGGATTATTTGAGTAATTGATTAATCTGCAGGTTCAAACACTAACAGGAGCCATGGGGGGATGTAGAGGATGAGCTCAGCTATATGTTATACACCTGACCATTGGTAGGTCGGCACCTAGAGATTATGGAGAGATTTGTTATCACTCATGTCTGGAGGTAGTTTGGGTGCAAGAAGCGGGTATCTACTGAGACCACCATGTATGCACGGGCTAGGAATGAGGAGGGCCGTGGTTGGCTGCTGATGCTAGATTACTAGCAGGAAGTATAGGATACAACAACCATATGAAGAGAGCCATGGGATGATCTCCCAGACATGGCGGATGCAGGGGCTGATGCAGCCTACAAAGCAAAGTGATGGAGGGTACCTTGATTCACGGCACTTGATGCATAGCCAAGAGCTCAGGGGGATGATGGAGATGATGGGGACAGAGGGGATGGAGGGAGAGGGAGAGGGAGAGTGAGGGAGACAAAGGAGGGATCTTGATTAGGTGGCCAAAAATGGTCATGGGGATAGAGCTTTGCTGATGAGGGTGAGGATGTGGTGAGACCAGCTTGCCAATAGGTAGAGGCTAGGCAGGATGAACCTACAGGAGGACAGGACCTAAGAGCCAAGATATAGGCTCTAGAGACAGAGATGCAGCAGCTTAGGATCACTATAGTTGTTAGAGAGTAGCAGCTGATGGATCTGAGGGAAGAGAAAGATCAACAACTGGCAGATTTCAGGGCAAAGATAGCACACCAGGAGAGGGCGGCACAGACGGACGCACTAGAGATTTGACGGGAGGCAATGAGAGCTGCGTACTATCATGGGCTTTATCTTTAGGCTATTCCAAAGGGTCAGAGAGCACCAACATACTCTTAGAGGGTAGGGATGTCTGATATGGTACTAGATAGGACAAAGGCACCACCTCCTCCTCCACTAGCTCCACATGATGGTGCTAGTGAGTCCTAGGTCTAGGGATTAGGTGTTTATATGTTGTAGACATATCATGAGACTTTGATCTAGATTTTGGGATCACATATTGTATATTGTATCATGACATTTATATATGAGATTTACTGGATTTGGATTATATCTTGTGTGTTTGTCTCACTTGTGATGGATGTATTAGTTTGTATATTGTCTTGTCATATTGCTCAAAATGTATGTTATAAATGCTCATGTATATTTTCTCTCATAGATGTATGTTTAATTCTCATGTGTATGATATAGACTCATGTTTCTGAAAATGCTTTCTTTTAGGATATAGATATGATGAAAAGATTAATCCCTTGTGATGACAGGAATAGGTCATGATGTGAAAGACAAGGAGCGAAAGACATGATTGAGAAAAGGAAAGGTGAGCACAGTTGACCAACAGGTCCTTGAAAGATGAAAGGAGAGCTCTCTCCATATGCAAGATGCAAAACTAAACTAATATGAACCTAAAAATGCAAGCTACTATGAAAAGTAGTTGACTTATAAGGTCACAAAGCTTTTAGACTCTAATATTCATCATCAAGCTTTATTGGTAGTGTTACAAGATCATACAATGCACACTAGTATGACTATGTGAATCTGAATATGATCTATATCAAATAGGAATGTGGGAATCCCACCTAGGCATCAAAGACATATAGATCAAGATGACTAGTGTAGTGAGATTACCTAAGTTTAATATGGCAAGATTATACTCGCATCGAGACACAAGTAAAGTCAAGATGACTATAAGTATGCATTTGCAAAAAATAGTCAAGGATAATACCTTGTAGGTCCTAATGTCAAGTGGAACAAGCATAAATGCTAATGATAGTTAGGACCAACAAAATATACCCACAAGCAGAAAAAGCAATAAAACATGTCCTCATTCCCCCAGTCTTCTAGCTCAACATCATCGAAAACTATTAGGGAGAGAACACTCATCAAAGAAATCATCATAGACAGCACACAAAGAAATAAAGTCAATCAAGTCTCAGCGAGTCAAGCGTTTAAGTGTGTGTGTGTCAGTCATAGAATCAAGCTTTGAGTATCGCATCTGCTAGTGAGAAATATCGCATCATTCTAGACTATGGGTAGGATATCTGATAAGTGTTGAGAAACACTTGATGCTAGGATAGTGTTGAAAAACACTATTGGAGGTCAGTGTTGAAAAACATCATTTGCAAGATGTTTGAAAGACCAACGCATCCTAAAGGACCAAAGCTAACATAGTTATGCCCCCTAGACAAAGACAAAGACCAATTCCAAACCAAGGCAACAAGGTCAAGGCATGATGGAGAGAGGCTAATTGTCGAGAGCGCATGTGAAAAGACAAGGGTGCAAAGGCCTCAAGTAGTGCCTGTTTCCAAGTTTTCACCACTTGACAGATTTTTTGGTTTTTTCAATTTTTTTGTATTTTTGCTACCAAGGCGCCTGTTTCTAGATTTTCACCAAGGCACTTTTCTATTTTTTTGAATTTTTTGCATTTTTTGATTTTTTTGTATTTTGTCAGGACTTTTTATGCTTTGTAGGATTTTTTTTAGCGTCATATATGAATTTTTTTTTGGAATTTTTTTAGGATCAATAAGATATGTACAAAGGATGCCCCTAGATAGAATAGGCATCATGGATAGAACTTCTTTAGGTGCAACACATTGATAGGATCAAGGAGCTGCTCTCCCTTTTCATCAGATAGTAAGTAAGCATTTGTACCAAAAGCAGTAGTAATAATGTATGGTCCAAGCCAATTAGGTTCAAACTTCCCTTTTTGTTCTCTATGTTGTTGGTTCTTAGGGTTTTCTCACAAGACAAGATCCCCCACTTGAAATTATCTAGGGAAAACTTTCTTGTTGAATGCTTTGGACATACGCTTTTGGTAAATTCTCATGTGATCAAAAGATACTTTTCACTTTTCATCTAGAAGTTCCAATTCTTGAAGTCTCATGGAACAATAGTCTTCATCTGTCACTAAACCTTTGAGAGAGACTCTAAGTGAAGGGATCTCTACCTCTAAAGGTAACACTGCTTCAGCACCATAAGTGAGGGCAAAAGGTGTAGCCCCTGTTGGAGTATAAATACTTGTTCTATAGGCCCACAAGGCCAGATTTATCTGTAGATGCCAATCTCTACCATTCTTATGAATTGTTCTATGGAGGATTTTGAGAATGGTCTTATTCGAAGCCTCTTCTTGTCCATTCCCTTGTGGGAAGTAAATGGAGGACCAATGTTGTTTTATCTTGAATTTCTTGCAGAGATGTTTAAGGTCCTGTTACTCATTTTTTCTACTGATTGCATCATAGGAAAAATGAAACATATCAAGTGTGAAAGAGGTACACATTTTGTCATATGCAGTGCATTCAAGTATACAAGTTTTTAGTTCAAGTGTTTCATTGTATTCAAAACTTTAAAGATTACATCTTTTGATACAATTGAAATGATGTATCTGCTGAATATAAATTTCTCACACAAGACCATGAGAATAATCTTCACTATTCTTATGTACATATAAGCATGAAAGGTAATATAAATGCATAAGAATAGTAAGGGTCCAGCCATTGCCTGGGGGTATATGGCTGGTGTAGATCTTCTTGGTCTATCTTGCTTTGCATCCGTTCATTGTCCTTGTATCTCCATAATGTCAAAGACCTGAAAAGATAAAAGAAAGGGTTTATATCTTTTAAAGATCTAAGCAATGGTTGTTTGTATACTACGTACATGCACTCATACTATCTGCCATACCCTTACCTACATAGGAAAAGTCAGAATCATCAGAGCAAAGAAATTTTATACTTATCCGTTTGTTTTATGTGTAGATAAGGTTCTAACTCTAAAAGGTATGTGCCCCTGACCGAGGCTCCCTTAAGGGTACGAGCCCGTCATGCCTTTCAGAGTTAGAATCTTATATAACAGGTCAAAGGAATTCATGTTTTCTTTCTCAAGAAGTGTGTTTTAGAATAAAAGAACATCATTATGATATTGTACTGAACAACAGTTCCAAATCAAGAAAATTAGAAAATTTTCACATGGTGTCAACTCTTGCAGCAAAGAACAGTTAGAAGTTTCTACAACAGTCAAAGAACAAGTGATGTTTCAATTGCAAATTGTCTCAGAAGTGGCCCAGAATAGCAGTGCGTCAGTTCAAATTTTTATTTCTTTTCTAAAAATCTGTACTCGATCATGATTTTTCAAACATAAGGGTAGTCGCACAAAGAACAAAAAAAAACCCGAAAATCTTGCATGTTCAAATAACCAGTGGTAGCTATATGACTATTTTTCATCATTTTTAATCTCAGAGAATGCAACATTTCATATGTTCATTTTCATAGAGGAAAAATAAAGGAAGAAATTTGCAATGAAAGAGTAGAAAAAAGTAAAGTGCAGCCCTAAGGTTTTTCCAGATTTTTAGAAGATCCCACGAAAATATGAGGAAGATGCCAAGTTGTTTATGGGAACTTCTGAAGACAGCTTCATGAGAGAAAAATTAGAGAAAGTCTGCAATAACTTTGAAAATGGATGTATTTTAACTACATAAAACCCAAAAGAAAGAAAAGCAGAGCTTTCCATTTTTAGATTTTTGTAAAATCAAAAAAATGCAGAGAAAAATAAAAAAAATGGCTTACCTTTGAAAGCCAATGTCTTAGATTTAAACAAGAAAGGATCAAAGACTTCTTTAGCTACATATAGAAGAGCTGGAAATGGCTTCCATGGCTAAAGATCCCACGAAAATGAGAGGAACAATGCCCAGTTTTCAAACAGCAGATCACTCATGTATTTGGAGTGATAAAAGGATCTAAAACCCCTTTCATTCTCATATGCAACAAAGAGGAAAAAGACAACAGAAGCTTCATAATGGTGGCCAAGTTACAGTAGAAAAATCATAGGCAAAACTCTATTCATGGCTGCCAAACAACAATAAGAAGACTCCAAGAGAAGCATGAGAAAGAAGCACTTCATCCATGGTGTAAGCAGAGACAAGCAGCAGCAAAAAATCAGTCCAAACCCTCATTTCCTTCTTCCCATGGCGGCAGCTCTTCTCTTCTCCACATTTTGCAAAGTGAAAATGAAAAAACTAAAGACTTTAGGTTTCTTAATGCCTAAGTCTTTCCTCACGTGAAATGAAAAAGCTTTTTGCTTTTCATTTTAATATTTTTTCATTTCTCCCTAAGTTTTTACGCCCATGTAATAGGTTTGTATTAAAACAAAATATTTGCATTTTAAGTAATAAAGTTTTATCACTTAAAGTTTAGTTTTAATTTTTGCATTTTATTTGTTTCTTTTTATTTTTTAAAAGTAAAAAGTTAAATACTTTATTTTTTGCACTTAATAATAATTATTAGATATTTTATTTTTTATTATTTTAATAAATAACATTATTATTATTAATATTATTAAGTGATTTTATTATTACTTAATATATTATTAAAATAATCATTATTTATTAAAATAACAAAAAAAAATTACATAATAATAAATTATTATTTAATAAATATTATTATGCAAAAAAATAAATATTTATTTTTCTTTTGAAAGTTAAAAAGCAGATATTTTGCAAAAGCTTATGACTAAGTGTTGAGTCATGAGATGAGGATAAGAATTAGCTGAGATATTATTTTTCAGATATTTTAAGTTATTTTTGAGAGGCTAAGTTTGGGAAAATTTGTATAAGTATGGGTTGAGGCTCATTTGTGAGAGGGAGTTCTTACCATTCTTCCTTGTTGTATTGTAACCTATTTTAGGTTCTTTTAATAGGATTGATGAGCTTTGTAACTCAGTTTTTAGTTGTATACAACTATAAGCATCATTTGTCTAATATATTTCAGTGATTTTACCTTCTCGAGGCTTGTTTCATTGTGTAGAATATAGATGGTTAAGTGTTTATGTGAAATCCTATTTATTTCCTCTTACATTTACCACTTTCAACACCTTTAGACAGGATATGTCATACTTTTTTAGGTCATCTAGTTGTGTGAGTGATGCAAGCAACACCCAGTTGTGAAACTCTTGTTTTCTTTCTTGGGTTTGTGAGCATTTGCACCTTCTTTATGAAATTCTTAAGTAGAGGTATGGGTAATTTTTGAGTTGTGTTATTGTATAGCTGGGATTTTTGAGCACATGTACGTAGATATGGATGTATCAGTCTGGAAAATATATTTGGTGTATCACCTTCTTTTCCAATTTTATGCAAGTTTTTCCCTTTAAGTTTTTCTATCCCTTTTCCCTCCAAGTTTCCAATTTTATTAGCATAGGGTGAAATACCAAGTTTATTTAATAGGAGTCAGCCTAGAACCTAGAGGTTCAGCCACACCTATAAGTTTACCCATGAACTAGTGATTGATCCCATGTTCTCCAAAAATCCTAAGTGTTTCGGTGCTTAGGGGAGGGTGCAATTTTTGGAGTTAACAAGTCCTTATTTTTAAACTAACCTCCATTGTTAGTGATTATCTCTGATGGCACACCAAACTGACAAATGATATGGTTCAAGATGAACAAAGAAACCATTTTGCCTGAGGCAACAGAAAGTGGAACAACTTCTACCCATTTGGTAAAGTAATCAGTAGTAGTAATGATAAATTTATGTCCACCTGATGAGTTGGGATGAATCTGCCCAACAAGGTCAAAGGCCCAACACTGAAATGGCCAATGAGAAATAGCAGGAATAAGCTCCCTACCTAGAGCATGAATTAGGTTTCCATGTTTCTGACACTTTTCACAAGATTTGGCAAAAGCTACTGCATCTGTCTGCATGGTAGGCCAATAGTACCCTGCCCTAAGCAACTTTCGGGCCATGGAAAGACCATTAGAATGTCCTCCACAAATTCCCTCATGAATGCCAACTAACGCTTGGTTGGACTCATCCTTTTCTAAACACCTAAGAAGTGTCCCATCTAAACCCCTCCTATACAGATCACCACAGATAAGGGTGTGGCGAGAGGCATTTTGGATTAGGTTTCTTCATTCAAAATGATTGAAGGTTTCAGGAATAATACCATCATGAAGATATGAATAAATGGCACCATAGCAAGATGATTCATGGCCAATAAGGGTGCAAACAACTTGGCTTTCTTGGGAGTCATAGATAGGATAAGGTAGCTCTTTCACCAGGAATTCAAATCTAGACTCATGTTGTTCTAGTTGAAGAAGTGAAGCTAATGTAGCCCAAGCATCAGCTGCTTTATTCTCTGCTCTAGGGATTTGTTGAAATGTAACAAAGGTAAAGTATTGTCACAATGAATCAACCATTTTCTTATATGGTACCAGTTTTTCATCTTTGGTTTGGTATTCTTCGTTAACTTGGTTGATAATCAATTGTGAATCCCCATAGACATGTAGCTCTGTGATTCCCCATTCTATAGCCATTTTTAGTCCATTTGTTAAGGCCTCATACTCAGTAATGTTATTTGTGCATGGGAACAATAGTTTGTAGGACTTAGGAATTGTGTATCCATGAGGTGAAACAAACAACACTCCTGCACTTGAACCATTTTGCATGAAAGAACCATCAAAGAACATCTTCCATGTTCTTGCAGTCATGTATATTATGTGCTCATCTAGAAATTCAACTTGAATTAGTGCTTGATCCCTAATTGGAAAATCAGCCAATTGGTCTACAATGGCTTGTCCTTTTATAGCCTTACACTCAATGTATTCTATGTCAAATTCTAAAAGAATCATCATCCATTTAGCAAGTCTACCTGTGAGAGCAGCCTTACCAAGCAAGTATTTTAGAGGATCAATTTTTGCAATGAGGTGTATTGTATGCACTAGCATGTAATGTTGCAACTTTTGAGAAGCAAACACCATCGCTAGGCAAGATTTTTCAATACTAGTGTAGTTGACCTCATATGACACAAGAGTACGGCTAATATAATATATGGCTCTTTCTTTTCTAGTATCATCAATTTGAGCCAATAATGCCCCCAGGGAAGATTCTATTCCTGAGACATAATATAAGTGGTTTTCCTAGGATAGGAGGCATTAAGATTGGAGGATTAGCCAAGTACTATTTGATTTGATCCATTTTTTGCTGACATTCCTAATTCCAGACACATTTAACCCCTTTATGCAAAGTCTTATTAAAGGGTTGAGCTCTATCAGCCAGTTGTGAAATAAACCTCCTTATAGACTAAAGGCATCCTTGAAGACTCCTTATTTGACTGATGTTTGTGGGAGGCGGCATATCCATTATTGCTTGAACTTTTTCTGGGTCCACCTCTATTCCTTTAGCTAAAATGATAAATCCTAAGAGTTTGCCAGAGGTAACTCCAAATGCACACTTTTTGGGATTTAATCTGAGTTGAAACTATTCCATATGATCTAGAATTACTTCCAAACCGCCAAGGTGTGTATCCCTTTTCTTGGATTTTGCCAAGGTGTCATCCACATAGTCTTCCATATTCTTATGCATCATGTCATGGAAGATAGTAGTCATAGCTCTTTGATATGTACCTCTGGCATTTTTTAATCCAAATGGCATGATGTTCCAGCAATAGATTCCCCATGCACAAGTGAATGCAGTTTTCTCTTGGTCTTCAGGAGCTATTTTGATTTGATTATACCCAGAAAAGCCATCCATCAAAGAATAGATCTCATAGCCCGTGGTCATGTCCACTATCATGTCTATGTTTGGAAGTGGAAAATCATCCTTTGGGCATGCTTTATTAAGATCTCTAAAGTCTGTGCAAACACGAATGGACTTGTCATGTTTTGAAACTAGTACAATATTGGATATCCATTCGGCATAATCAATGGCTCTTATGAATCCTTCACTGAGGAGTTTCTCTAATTCAGCTTTGACAAGGAGAGCTATGTGAGGATGCATCTTCCTCAATTTTTGTTTTACTAGTTTTATTCTTGGAGCTATGGACAAATGATGCATAATGAGACTAGTTTCCAATCCTAGCATGTCTGAGTAAGTCCAAGAAAAATTAATTTTCTTTCTCTGTAGGAACTTGGTATATGCCTCTTTTTCTTGTGTTGATAGAGACTGAGCTAAATGCACAATTTTTGGAGCCTCTGGTGTATTCAGATTAACTGGCTGTGTAGGCTCAACAAGTACTTAAGACCTATCCTGAAAATAGCTTGGAAGATGATCAAGTACCTCATCCTTAAGTGCCTCGGAGAGGTTTTCACCTTCGGATACGTCCTTTATTTTTACTTTTTTAGGTTCTGACACCACCACATAGTGGTTTTCACCATTAGAAATCTTATTCTTTTTTTCTTTTCTTTTCATTTTGTGACTAAGGTACTTGATATCTAGTTCTATCATACTTGTAGTTGGTTCACTGGTGCAAGAGACTACAAGCTCAAGGGCATTTAGGTAGCATGCTATCTCATAGTCATTTTGAAAATTTAGGAGCTGAGGCTCTTGATAGCACTGCGACCAATCAATTAAGTGAGGATTGGCAAGGGGTAGGTCAATGACTAGTTCAATATTGTGTATGTGAATGGTATCATCTCTGGTGATTGCAGAGTTAGGATCCATCAAGTATCCCTCTAAGGTACCCAAATCAGGACTCATCCACTAAAGTGACTCATGGATTCCAATCCTCTAGTCCTACACTAGACTCATTAGCTACCTTGGATTGGGAACTATATGTATGGACAATAGCAATGTCCATGTCAACTGTAGAACAATCAGAAAGAGTCTCCCACTCATACTCATGTGAGTCCGTATCTGAATCCCGGCTGGGATGCTTACACCAACCATATTTTTTAGGCCTTGAGGTAGAAGCGTTGATGTCACCAAGGGTAACATCTTCTTGAATGCCATTTTTGTGTTGAATAGGATCCTCAACATGATCTTTAATAGTGGATTGTTCTTGTTCTAGGTCTGAAATTGTTGGATTGTCAACTATAGTATCTAAATCTCCCCAAAGGAGATTGGTGGAAGGGACCCAATCTTCACACCTATCTTGTTGATTGTGTAAATTGGGTGTGTATTCATCATCACTATTTGTCACAGCTAGGATAGGGGTAACTTTCTTGTTCTGAATTTTAAAACCTAGGCCAACCATTGTCTTAGATCTACAGCCAAAGAGAGCATGATTGAGTGGTTCAGCCTTAGCATCCAATCTATGACTGAGAGGACCATGACTTGGGTAACCCATATTCTTGACTAAATTATATCCTCTCCCATAAGCCTTAGGAGATGGAGAGAAATTTTCATTGTGCTTGTATTTTTCCTCTTTGTAAATCCAATCTCTAATAGCTACCTCCTCTTTTTCATCCTGGATGGGTATTGAGGACTCTACAAATGTATCAAACAAAGTCATTGTTGATGATGAGGTATGCATCTCTTGTGAAGGCTTACCATAGGACCTAGGTGAGACTGGAAGCTTTGTGAAGGAGTCAATGTGATAACCCCCCATACCAAGGTCTATGGTTTTGAACTTTTTCTTGCACTGTTCTAAAGTTGCATCAAAATTTTTTGCTTCCCGATTAAGAGGAACATGGGTCCCTGCTGAAATTGCATTAACAAATAATGTGCTATCCTCGGGTATACAAACTTCTACTCCATTATAGGGGAACTTGACACACTGGTGGTAGGTGGATGGTACCACTTGCATGTCATGGATCCATGGTCTACCAAGTAGAATATTATAGGCTAAAGGACCAACATCAACAATTTGGAACAAAATGTCCTTTTCAACAGGGCCAATCCTAATAGGAAGGACGGCCAAGCCTTTGGAGCTTCTCTCTATCTCATCATAGGCTTTGATGGTTTTTTTTTGTGAGTATCAATAACTTTCTCTGAGTAACCTAGTATTTTCAACAAACTCAAGGAACAAATATTGAGCCCAGCACCCCCATCAATCAACACACACCTGACATGGGTCTTGTGAATCATGACTTCAATATGAAGGGAAAGATTATGCGGATGGCTCAAGGCTTTGTCATCTTCTTCTGAGAATGTGAGGTAGTGTGGGATGGCAAGGTGGTTAACCATATTTTGGAATTGGTCAACATCTATGTTGTTGGGGACATTGGTTGTATGCAAGGCATCCTCAAGGACACACTTATGTCTTGGAGACAATTCCAAGAGTTCAAAAATTGAGATTTGAGTTGGCATTCTTTGTAATTGGTCAAAAAGGTTATAGCTCATTTTAGGATTAACAGCTGATTTGGCGGTGACATTCTTGGATGTCACTTGCTTGGATTTGGAATTAGGCCCTCTAATAACCATAGGACCTTGACTCTGGCTTCTAGTGAAAACATTAAGAGGCTGGGAAGGCCTTTGAGAATGAGGACCTCTAAGCACCACCATAGTTTCTTCATCAAATACAGGAGGAGAGTCCACATCATGACTATAAAATTCTTTTTTTCACATCATGTTGACGTTTTCATCCACAACTTCAAGCATATTGATAACGTTCTCTGCAGACGTATAGGTGTAGTTGATTGCAGCTTTGCCATCTTTGGGTTTAGAGGTTTCCCCCTTATCATATTTAGGCAAAGGTTCCTTAAACACTTTGTGATCTACATTGGTTTTCAATCCATCAATCTCAAGTTTGCCATTTTCAATAAGATCTTGAATGAGATGTTTAAGTTTCCAGCAATGTTTTATGTCATGTCCAATGCCATTATGAAATATGCAGTAAGCTTTCTCATTCCACCAATATGGCTTAATGTCAGGTATGCAAAATTTTGTTGGATCTTGTGGTTGTGTAAGATTTTTATCAATAAGCATTTTAAAAACATCCTCATAAGAGTCCCCAAGCTTAGAGAACTGCCACTTTTCCTTTTTGGGTTTGTCTTGATATCTTTGTTTATGCTCTTTTTGGTTAGAGGATGCATTAAGCTTCATAGCTTGAACCACATTGGATAGATGAAGGATGCCCTGGTCCTTAGGTTGAGAAGAGTCAACAACTCTTTCATTGACTACTTGTTTATTTTTATTCTAGTGTGAGTTCTTTCTTTTGTCCTTATTTGAGTTGTTATTATTTTGACTATTGTTGTTATTATTTTGTTTAGTCAAAATACCTTGCTCTTTTAAGACATCCTCTATTATGTATGCAGTTTTGACCATGGTGTCGAATGAATCAAAGACCATCTTCCAAACCTCATACTGCATCTTAGGTACTAAATTGCTCACAATGATATCAATTCTCTCATGTTCTGGAATTGTCCAAGAATATCAAGAGCATAATCATCTCTACTTTTGTAAGAATGTAACAAAGGATTCCCCTTGATTTTTCTTTAAATTGCACAAATCGAGCATGGTGACTGATCTTGATAAGTTGTAGGCAAAATGTTGCACAAATCTTTGAACTAGTTCTTTAAAAGTTTTGACTGGAGGGGTTATGTTGGTAAACCACTCCATAGCTTGACCTTTTAGACTCCTTGGGAATAATCTCATTAGATAGGAATCTTCATGGTAAAATTCAAAACTCATGGTATAAAACTGACGCACATGATCATCTGGGTCACCATTACCATCATATTTGTCATATTGCGGAAATTCAATTTTTCTAGGAAAATCCTTCATGCTCACACTCCTATCAAAATGATTAGGACAAATAGAGTCAAGGTTGAAGGAACTCTTGGGAGCCATCATTTTCTTGATTTTCTTAATTTATTCTTCTTGTGAGGGGCTCTATTTCTTGATTCTCCTATCCACATCAAAATTATAAGGAACCCTTTCACCTTTGTTAATCAAGTTTTCTAGGAACTTATCCTTATTTTGATCAAGGTAATTTTCCACATATTGTTGGAATAGTGGTTCTTGTTACATTCTCATAAAATCTTGATCATCAAAACTTGTACTACTTCCTCCATGTTGAGAGCCATAATGAGCTCGTTGGGAGGGTTGTCTTGAGTTCCTAGGAGGTGTTCTTCTCCTATGTTGTGAAATTCTTCTTCCTCTAGGACTAGGAGATCTTGAAGGAGTCCTCAACCACCTTCTACTTCTTGGGGTTCTTTAGGGAGTAGAGGGAGGAGAGTTGTTGAATTGGGCATTAATTTTTTGAGCTAGGAGCCTATCTTGTTCTTCTTGTGTGGCTCTTCTCTCTATGTCCAACAAGGCTTGTTGTTCCTCCTCTAGGGGCCTAAATTTTTCTTCTTTTGCAGCTTGTTCATTCAAGAAAGCTTGTTTTTCTCACTCAATTCTTCTTAGCCTCTCACTTGTATACCTTGAGGTTGTTTTTAGTGGAGAGCTTGGCCTTGAATGATTGAACAAGTAAGCTACATTCACATGAGCATCACAAGATTGGTTGTTTTGATCTTCATGTTGTGACCGTGCATCTTGGTGAGCTTGTGCATAATGTCTTTCAGCTCATTGATGAGTATCTAGATATCTTGAGTAGATAGGGGGTGATTTAGGTTGATTGTCATCGTCAAACGGCATGTTACCCCTATGTCTTTGGAAAATGTCATCAAGAGTTTGATCCATTGCCTGTCTTTGTCTCCTAGTCAAAGTGTAGCTCATGTCCATATTTGATTAAGAGGATGGTAAAGAAGTACTCAACTCAGTAAGGTTACTCCTAGGCTCAAACCAAAATTTTGAAGCACTCCAAGGAGATTGATCAAAGATGGGTTCCTTCCCCTTTCACTTTTGATGATTTTGGACTAAAGGTAATTGCTCAAAAACTACTTGAGGTTGTTTTCCTTGACCCACTTGGTATCTTGTTGTAACTGACATGCAAGAAAGGACCCTTAGTGAGAAGATAACCTTATGAATCATTAATTGTCAAACTAGGATAGTGAAAATATTCAATTGTCCAAGAAGAGATATGGTGAGATAGAAAGCTGACAATAGGTATAAATCAACACTGCCACAGTGGTGCGTAATAAAAGGATTTCAGTATCCTAGCACATATGGATCAGGAGGATGTTTTATCCAAAATATATGTTTGAAATTGAGTTGATATGGAAGTGAATTTGGACAAAAGAGTACTCAAACTCTCCAAGTGTGCAATCAAAGAGCCTAAAGGTGAATCTTGTCAATAAGGATGAATCCTAACTTATCAATTCCAAGCAAGACTACTTTGTAAAGTCAAAGAATACTAATTCAAGGGGTCTAAAAATAGGAACCCAAGGTACAAACAGGTTTTTAGTTGCAGAGTATGAAACCTACTAAGATCTGGTCAACCAAGGAAAGGCTGAAAATGGAAAAAATTAGACAGATTGCAAAAAGACTCTGAGCGATACTTTCCAGGCTAATAGGGCAATAATTTATAACTAGGCGATACTTCGCTATAAGCAGGGTGATAGTTTCTAATAAGCCTGGGTGATATTTTCTAGGCGGGCGGGGTGATAGTCCTGTAGGAATGAACTATCATGTGATATTTCTCAATACAGTGAGTGATAATTGTTCAGTGTTGTATGAGTCTTCGACCAATGAGTGTCAAAATCTTAGTTTTTAAGGTAATTTAATCAAAATTTCAAGCTGAAGGTTGGTTTGTTCGATTTCAATCATAATTACAACAGTAAATAGACAAGTTGGCAAACAGTAGGGGATCAAAACATGTCTTCAAACACTTGAAACAAGGACAAAAGCAACCTTGCCAAGACAATCAATTGTGATATCAAAATTGAAAAATTCTATGAATACTACCGTGATGTTGATTGTTCAAGAACGTTTACATGGGTATATCACAATGAGAACACTTCAAGCACTTGCTACCCAGAAGGACAAAGGCTCAATAATTAACAACTTGGCCCACACTTGATGCTCCATTGCCTCACACAAAGTGGTTGTCCATAATAGATATTGGCTTTGTCGTGGAAGTGCCAAAGACACAATCAAAGGAACACAGATGGTGAGTAATCTTGGGGTGATCTGGGTTATTCCACTTGGATCAATCCTTGCACTAAGAAGCTAAGTGACAAAATAGGGTGGCTTCTATCTAATGGTTCTTAATAAGGGCTTCTGTTCGTAGTACCCCTCTTGCTCCCCAAAGGGAATCCTTACCTTGTGGCAAGTAACAAACCTCACGGCCACAACAGTACCTTAAGCATTCTTGCTCAACTATTTCCTCATGGTCACAATCCCACAAGTAATCACATCAAGTGAAGACAAGCACTACATCTACCAAGGTTTTGTGTCCTTGATAGCCTTGAGTTTATAGTGGGTCAGAATAGCCGGCAAAAGGCTTGTCCCCACTTGGGTCATTCCTCTTGATTGCTCAAGAACAGGCCCACTAAAGGATTCTAAGAACTAAAATAAAAATTGGATCAACTTATGAGGTTCAAGGTTTTTGTTTCACCACAAGGGTGAAGAGCATACTCCCCTATCTCAAAGTTTTTCCCAAACACACCAAAAAGAGTTCAATTACCCTCTTGCTTTCAAAATCCAAAGATGGGTCAAGATTTTCTGGTTCACCACAAGGGTGAAGAGCATACTTCTCCTACCACCCAAGAATTCCTACAACAAGATATTATGTTCCTATGAAATGAAGCAACTAGTAATTGCCACACTTTGAAATGAAATAAATAATAAGCACTTTTTTTGTTTTTATGCTTTTGGGCAGCCCTACAAAAATTGTTAGTAGCCCTTTAGCATTTGGAGCTTTGACATGTGTTCTTTTGGCAAAATACTTCAAACAATGAGAGCACCTACAAGCACAACTTGTTAGCCCCACAAGGTTAGCAAAACCAAAATCCAAGTGAAATCTGCAAATTAAATCTTACTAACCACAACAAACTAAACCAGCAAGCTAATTAGATCAAAACTCGTCAAGAAAGGACCAAGAAACAACCCATTGCTAGGTATAGGTGATAGTACAGTCACCAAAAATATCATGTGATACTTTATAGTATACTAGGGTGATATTATATTTTTGGGTGATACTTTACTATACCAGTAGGTGATAGAATGTTCCAAACAGTGCGATAGAATGTCTCAAACGGAGCGATACTTTAACTGGTAAAATATCGCACCACCATACAGAAACTATCGCATGATATTGGCAAACTATCATGCAATAATCTGAGACTGAAAAATCAGAGAGCCTAAAATGAAGCTAAAAATTAACAAAAATGCAACAAATTAAGGACAAAACAATAGGAAATCTTAGAAAGTGACCTAGAGCTCTCTATGTATGGAGTTGCAAGATTATTTAAAATTTTCTCTCAGCTAGAGCTATTAAGCTAATGACCTTGCTAGTCAACCACACAATGAGAGATTCAAATGAAAACAAAGGCAAGAATGCCAATATCCCCAAGAATCACTATGAAATGTAAATGCAAACTAGATTAAGATGAATATGCAAGCTAGAAATGAGAGGTGCAAGCTAAGCTATGGAAATGAAAGTACAAACTAAACTATGAAAGGAAAGATGCAAGTGTTACAAATCCTTCCTAATTAGACTAGATGAAGTACTCTAAAGCATAAAGAAAATCTATACTATGAATGCCATGATAATGGAACTAGAATGCAAGAGATAAACTATGAAAGCATGTAAAATGTAAGCCAAGAATGCTCCAAATCTTCAAAAACTCCAAAGTGACCTAGAAAACCTGCAGCATAACATTAGTATTAAAAAATGCATATGAAAATGAGGAAGAGAGCTCTTCTTTTATAGGAAATGAGAATCACAAGACGACGGAGATTAAGAGGCAAAAAGATCTAATCAAGGGTGGGGCTTGAAAAGGGATCAATCCATGTGCACAAATATCCTCCAATGAGAAAATAAGAGTTGAATTTTGTGTCCATATAAGACAAAAAGTACTTTTCTTCTTTTTATAAAATAAGAATAATGTTTTATTTGTGCAACTTAGGATAAGAGGAAAAGTGGGGGCTTTTTATTTAATAAAAGGGGAGGAAATATTCCTTTTAATAAATAAAGACTTTAGGATAAAATGGTTAGCCCAAGGAATAATCGAATAAATGATAACATAGGATTTGATCAAGGAAATTGATATGGAGCTAAAAATGTTGATTTTTGAAAATAATGATTCAGGGATTTGATAAATTGTTGAATGGGGGCCCAAAGTCTAGGTGACCATTTTAGGGTGCATACACATGATAAATTTGAGTGACGTGGCTTTCTTCAAAGGAATTCATTATAATTTTAATTTTTTTAATGATGTGTTCTATAGTCCATGAGCTCTCAGACTTCCCTTTTATAGCATTGATTATATTTAGGGAATCCCCTTCCAGCTATAATTTTGTGTAGCCCAAATCTTTCACCATCATAACCAAATAAAGAGAAGCTTTAGCCTCCGCTACATGGCTCATTTGGATTCCCAATAGGACAAAAATTTCTCCTAAATAGTTTCTAGCAGTATTTGTTATAATCTCCCCACCTCCAACCCTTCCAAGATTTCCCTTTGCCGAGCCATCAAAGTTCCCTTTAAGCCATCCATAGGGAGGAGCAATCCACATAACATTATCTCTGGGATTCTGAATTTGGCTCTTTTTTAGTCTCTCCCATGAGATAATATTGTCCTTCTTAGGTTGAGGATCCCATTGACTATTGTCTTTCCTTCCCATGCTTCTATAGTTTTCCATTATACTTCTAGTTACGGAACTAGCAACCAAAGGAGGGGCCATTTTCTCTCTAAAGATTCTATTATTCCTCTCCTTCCAGATAAGCCAAGTAAAGTGTGGAAAGATAATTTTCCAGATATCCCTAGCATTTTTGTCATAGAAAGGACTCTGCCACTACTGGAAAAACTCCTAGATATAGTTAGGTTTCACCCAATTGAGCTCAAGGGAAGACATAGTAGTGTCCCACACCTCTCTAGTGAAGGAGCAGTGTATCATAAGATGATTTCAATTCTCAACTTCTTGACAACACAGGGCACATCTATTTGGCATTTGAAACCCTCTTCTCAAAAGGTTGTCCTGTGTGAGAATTTTATTTTGAACAAGCAGCCAAAAAAACATGTTAATTTTAGGGGTAAGGCCCTTATTCCATACCAACACCCACAAAGGCTGAGCCTCATTAGGGAGGAGAAGAGATGAAGCATAAGCAACTGAGAACTTTCCATAAGGGAAACTTATAAACTTATAATTTTCTATGTTGATTACTTAATAAATATTTAATATAAACTTATACATTTTTTAACAAACGGTAAACCTTGTGTGACCTGCAGGGACTATTAGTTCAAAAATACTTATGAAAATGATATGGAAAAAATTTCCCTCCTTCCTCTTCATGGTTTAGGGAATATAAACCCTAATCATATCTCACTTTTCACTTGCCTTTTTCTGTTGGAGACTTCTCTGCCTAGACATCACTGACTTAGGGTTTGAAGTGGAGAGTGGATTATGAGGGGATCTATTATAAACTTGTGTTTTCTCTTACAGGTATGGTCGAGCATATCCCATGATAAACATCAACCATTTGATTTTTTTTTCTATGTAGTCTATCAACCTTACCTGATGTTCTTTAAAGTTACCTCTACATATTTGAGTCCTTTCAATTTGAAAACACAAAAGAATGATTTTGTTCTTGTATATTCTATTCCTTATTTTCACAACATACCTTGAGGGTTTCTTTACTCATTCAATTATGTAATGTATTATGTACACGAAACCGTGAAGGGTTTTATTTCTTCTTAATTATGTGTATCTTCCTTTATCTAGGCTCTTGAAAATACTTAACACCCCTATATATCTGAAGTTTCAGATGATTGTACAAAATAATTAGAAGTTTTATGGGTTCATTTTCATTAGACATGATGTGGCACTTTCTTGGTTGAGCATGATCACAAAGGTTTTCCTTTTCTGGTAACATGATGGAAAATCCCCTAATTAATATATCAACTTCATATCTTGGCCCTTGATTTGTTCTATGATCCTTTAACTGATAAATAGAAAACCCTTGAAACAAATAAGGAAAAATTAATGTTATGTGTATTCAATAAACCTTAGGATATGATCTTTTGAGCTTTAGGATTGTATCACACTTTTTTTAAACTTTAACTCCACCCTAACTCCATAATTTGTTACTCCATGGTGATAGCACATGGTTTCTCTTGTTTATGTTACATGGGTGCTCCTAATTACTTGCTACTCTCAAATTGGCTGTATTTAAACATGGCTTGAGAATGTATCCATTGTTTGTCAATGTTGTTCATGCATATTCATTGTTACAAGAATTTTTAAAAATATACTTATCATTTTTTGCAACTTTGTATATCTTGTATTAGTGCCTTTAACACTAACATACAACCTTGAGTAGCTCTTTATTCTTGTTTTTGTTTAAAACCTTGAATTCAAACAATGAAAATGTTTTCCATTTCTGTAACTGTGTATGAATATGATCACATCTTTACATTCATTTTTTTTGCTCCTATTTTCTATTTCATGATCTATAATAGTCCCTTAATTTCTACTTTTGTCTTGGATAGATTCAAAAGAAAATGAAATGCATGATATTATTGCTACTTGAGAAAGGGACTTTGATTTTAATTATCATTTTGATAATGAGCTCACTTGGAAACACTAAATTGATAAGTGGTAGAGATGCTTGTATCGCTAATTTCCTTTTTTGTGGTTTTATAACTTTTAATCCTTTATAACCTTAAAGGAAATTGCACTTATAATCAGCTATGATACTAATGTGTTCCTCATGTTGCATTTGTCCTTTCTTTATCACTGTACCTTTATATTCCATTTCATTTCCTCATATAAGTTTTATATTGTGCATAATTAATGTGGTTTATAATTGAATGAGTAGTGCTCCAACTATGCTTATGTTAATCTTGCACCCATGTCCTTCAAAAGATCTATTCTTTACAAATTTGTGCCATAATTCTCAACGTTGTTCTCTAGTAGGTGGATGACTTCTTTTTTATGCTCTTTCTTATTACTCTTGTGTGTTCAAGCCCTTGTTAATTTATGGTTCAGTTAGTGACTAATGTTGTGTCAATATGTGGGAATGCTATGACACTTAATGATTATCACAAGTATTGAATTTATTACTCTTTGCACTGTACTCACCATGATAACTTTGTTTATTGAGATTCATTTCTATCAAATCAGATCTATTTCATACAATTTTATTTTTCGTTATTTTGAACTATGAGGGTTACTATTTGCTAGAATATCACTTTGTTACTACCTCAGATATCATTATAAAATTATCATTTACTTTCTTGAACTTATTTTTCTAGTTATTTAATTAGCATGACTTCTTTATGATGTTGTCATGTTGGTTATATCTCTTTTCCTCATTTAGTATCTCCATTATTGATGTGATTTATCCTATAGCAAAAAATCCCCTAGTTTGATGTAATGACCCCTCCTTTTAGGGATGTAATGACATCTAACTATAAATGATATCTCTTTGTAATACTTTCATCCCCTGTCCTTTGAGAATGATTTGATGGCCCAATAGTTTAGACTTTAGCTTTAATTTCTTGCCAATGGAATGGTATCACTAATAAAAGATCACTTTCATTGTATTGAACCATTATGCTCTTTTAATTTGCATACCTCTAGATCACCTTCCTAGTTTTGGAACTTTGTTAACCATAATTCGATGACTGCATCATCCATTCTCAACAAACTCATCTAAGAAAATATGTGTAAATTTTAATAGTAAATTAGGACGGTTTGTTGTTATGAATAACCCATATTTTATGGATGAGGTAACATGAATGATGCATTAAATGAACCCTTTTATGATCAACAAATCCCCAATCATATCATGTTGGGATTAACCATCGTGGGAGCCCATTTTAACCATGCTAAAAAATTAATGATATAAACTTATAATGTTAAATGATGATTATGATACCCAAACCTGCACACAAAACAAACGCATTAGACAAAAAAGATGAAGTTATGATGTTCTCCTTTCTAATTCCTTCAATCTTATTTTATGTGTTTATGTGAGTATTTATGCATGCACTGATATATGTAAACATATAATTGCAACCTTGATCTCTAACAAAACTTTATTTACTCTCCCCAGAGGTGATGTGATCATATCAATGAAATGGAAGACAAAGTTGAAGATAATGATAGGGTGTTTCTCATAGATACGATATTTTTCATTCCTAGAAATGATGAGTCCCTCTCCCTTGTTTACCCTTTATCTTTCATGTGTATTTAATTTGTAAATGCATCTATTTTTTAGAGTTATTACCTCAACTTGTGTGGGCTATGTATTTTATTTTGATAAATAAAAGAACTTTAAATGCAAACATATGTATAATTTTTGGTGTAATGCATTTGCATGACCTAATCAAATGTTCTTTTATCAACATTCTTATGTTAGTAAAGTGCTTACAATCAAACCAAATGTAAACCTTGATACTAGTTGAAAATACATAACCAACCCTTCCTAATTGAGCTGATAATGAAAATTAGGCTATAGTTATTCCCTAACCATATAGTGTTTAAGTTATGAGTACTCATCTTGTGGCTACCCTATCTTTCAAAAAGTTACATAGTCATTATTATAATTATACATAAACATTAAAACCTTCCTAGGTATTATTGTTAAGCATCTATATTTTTTATGAAGGGTGCTCCCTTTAATACCACAAACACATAATAAAAATAGAGAAACAACAACAATATGCAAGAATAGAAAATTGGCTTCTTATTATCTCCACAAATGTGGAATTACAAACTTTCAAAATTACAATATGCAAAGCCACATGGGCATTCCTTTACAATATTATGTAGGACAAAGCCTTGAATCGATACTCAGATTTAGTACCCAGAACTATCCCGAACTGCCTAAGACAACACTATGGGCCTTCTTTATATAGGAAATTTCCACCACCCGAGAAGGTTCTAGAAATTTAGCCCTTAAGGCCGACTATACATAGAATTATTTTATTTTCACAATTTTTACAATAGGGTCGGCTCAAAAGAAATACAAAATATGTTTTTAGGTAGCCCAACTTCTGGAGGCCATAACTTTTTAATCGTAGCTCTATTTTTCTATTGTAACCACTTTTCGGAAATGCCATGACAAGATCTATAGTGCCTGACACACGCTAGCATAATCAACCAGGGGTCAATCACGATCTGAAGCCTCTAAGGCCTTCAAAATTGACCTAAAAGATTTTGTACCCAGAAACCTCAATAACTTCACCAATACTGATGATGTGGCAATGAAACTCAACTGGTAGGCTGAAATGACTAGGATGAACCTCCAACTGTGAAATCAAAACATTCTGAGATCATATGACCAACTTACTAAAAATAGTAAGTTTCCATAAATAGCAGCTCTGCACAAGATAGCCCTTATTGAAAAGCAAACAGAAATATTTTTGGGTGATGCAAGATTTCTCTTACACCTAGGATGCTAGTGCATCAATTTTCCTAAGTGGTTGCCAAGGCATGCTATTGGGTCATTATTATCATTTCTAGAATATTATTTTCTTATTCAATACTATTGGAGGTATCCTTGTAAAAGTGGATTAGGAGGTTTCCTCCTCAAAGTCAGATATTTTTTATTTATAAACCACACCCTTATGGGTTGTGCATATTTATATTTAACCAAAAAGATAGGATTGCATTGTCTAAAAGTATGATATCTTTGAAACTATCAAATACAACATATCTAGGTTGATTATGAAATACTAGAACCTAAGTACCTAGAAACCTGGATACATGAGTTGTATTATAGAAAAAATCCAAATTTACACCTTTTTTAAGTCTTCCAAGATGGCATAAATGAAAGCCTTCATCCAATCCACCTTATTTGACTTTACCAAGAACAAGACCTTCTTTAGAAATTATAATCGCTTTATAGTCTTTTGATGTGTGTAAAGCACTAAAGTAGATTGAGAGGAAATGATGAAAGGAAAACAATCCACCATATCACCCTAGAATTGAATCCTATTAAATATTTTCAAAAGAGGAACACTAGAGCCATATTGAGAATTATCCAGCACCTCACTTAATCTACTAGAATTATCTTTTTATTCAGAGTTGTAACCAAACTCTCTACAATTTCTTTGATCTCCCCTAAATACAAAAGTATCACCACATACATAGAAGTAATGTTATAACTCACCATTTACCTATTTTATACTCAATAAATTCATCACAAAGAACTCACAAAATTGAACACAAAACTAATCCACTCCAAGTATTGAATACTCATTGTAGCTACTTCTTTCCTTACTAAGAAACACCATTTACCTTTGGAAGCTTAACAACATAATGAGATTCTACAAAGAAACATTATTTACTTTTTTGAGCTTAAGAATCTAATGGCGGTATTTATGAAGAAATTAAGGTAAGGATAAATGTGAAATATATGACAGATAAAAACTCTATATCCAAAACATATGTGAGGCTCACAATAATTATCAACCATATAAACTACACACTTGCTAGTTAAAAATGAATAATTATTAACTATAAAATACTTAAAGTATCAAACTCTCAAATACAAATGCCTTAAGTACATAGCTCAATGATTATTTGTGGTTCCCTTTCCATTGGATGATAATTTATTCATATATATTGAAGAGTTGAATAGTTTCATAATTAACTCGTGATCTCTATCCACTGTTTATTTGGTGAGTGAGCTAACCTTCTCATTGTTCCTCCCCATCAATAAATGTAAATTATTTAAGTATTCAAGTGAGATTATCACTAAAAAAGGAGGTAATTTAACTTCCAACAATGATATTTATTAAATCTAATGAACATGATAACTATAGTTGACTTTGTTAGGAATAGTCCCAAGAGATAACTGAGAGGGGGGGGGGGGGGGGGGGGGGGCATGAATCAGTTATCTACAAGTTTCAGTTATTTATCCAATTAAGTATACTTAAACTTAAAGAATAAACACAATGAAAGAACACTTGAACACAACACCAATATTTTGGTTACAGGGAAACCCAAATAGGTAAAAACCCTAGTGGGAATTGACACCTAGTAATAATATGCACTAGTGTTTTATGATCTTTGTTAGAAGATCCTTAACCTTGTTAGGAGTTTCTTTACTATATATTTAGTATAGTGACCTGGTTAAGGGTTAGACACCGTTAGGAGTCTTTTACAATTAACCCTATTAGGGGTGAGGACGCATTGTCCAAGAGAACACTGCTCAAAGGGGTGAAGGCTACAACCTTCTGAATAATAGATACACACTATATCTGGATCTTGGTGAACTACGCTTTGACCTGCTATATGGATCAGTTCCAATGTATAGCATAAACTCTTACTTGGTCACATAGACCTTTTGCTAATGGCTCAGCACTTCACACACTCTGCTCTGCTCTTCACATACAACTCTGAACCATGCTTTAGCAATAAAAAATGACTACCTATAAATATCTTTCCTCCAAATGATATAATGAAGTTGGCCTATTAGAACCACCTTGAAATCATATTAGATAAACCATAACATACTCCAATAATAATTTTGTCAGCTCTACTAAGCATGCAATACAATCTAGGACCTGTCCAATACTAATAAATGTAGACGCACGCTACACATTATCAGCTCTACCAAAGTAACTGAAACTTCCTCCTCAAGATTAATTACATCATGCACTCTTAACTAAACATTCTTAACACTTCTCCAATCCATAATCCAAGGGTGCATACCAAAATGATAGGCACAACTCCTAAGCCAATACAATCTTTGTCAGCTCTTTTGAATAGACACAAGAAACTACTACTAGTGAATAGCGACTGCATAACTTCACTTCTACTGATCATCAGACTATGCGTCCATGATTGTAACACCACTAACATATCTTCATCACATACCTAAAGGTGCAAGGCTCCATGATGATTGTACAGACAATCATTCACAAAACACTACCTGTAACTTTGTCAGGAACACTGCTGACACAAGCTGCTACATAACTGTTTGTACTAACAATTAACCTCTGCATCCATGATATCATGTTGATAACATGTCCATGCTACATATACTCAAAGCTTACTACATAAGTCTTCAACAAATGCTACTTACCATATGTTGTCATCAATGACAAACATACAGTCAGTATTGGCTTGCTGGCAAATCTCCAACAGATTTTCCTTAAGTTCTAAGCCTACCTAAATTGATCTTAATGCACAATTGTAAGCCTAAGATTTTATAAAATACTACCTCATTTTTAGTCTATATTTCAATTATTAGAGATGTCAAACATGCTATCTTCCCATTCCAATAACAAACCACACACCCAAATCCATACTTCCTAGGATTTCCCTTGGAGGCCCCATTGAAGCTTAATTTATGCCACCTTTTGAAGGAGGCCACTATTTAGTCTCTAAGCATTATTTCTAGGAATAATCTCTACTATTCCCATTAAAAAGGTAAAAAATTGGCAATAAATACTTTTACTTAAGTTATAAACCATATTTCTCAATTATTGATGTGGTAGAGGGAAACCTCATGAAATTCTAACTTAGGTTGATGACTCTACAAGTAGAAAGCCCTTCCATTAGGCCAAGAGTCTTCACCCCCTTGAAGTGGCACCTTATTATCAAGTATTTATAGCACATTTCTCTATTGTGAAATTTTTTCATTACAAGTGGCTCAAAACATGATCTAGGCACTAAGAAGATAAGACATTTTTTTCAATTTTGGAAAGCAAATATCTCTCTAATTTGGCAATTTTTTTTCTTAATTTAGAATAGAGTTTTTAAAGGTTACTTTGAATCTACCATAGTATAAATTTAAATAAAAATTAGCTTACGATTCAAGTATTTATTGAAAAAGTGGGGTTATAATAGGCTTTCCATCTACTTTTCTACCATATTGAAAATGAACATTTTTTTAATCTCTAAAGTGTTTGTCAAAAAAATAATTTTGCTTCTATATTCTAGATTTTAGGGTTTCAAAATCTTTGAAGGGTTTATAAAAAAAAATGGATTTCCACTAAAATTTTGTCAAGGTTGCAAATTAGTGAGTTCAATTTAGATTTTTTTTGGAGGTGATGTCTTGGCACTAGCAATTTAAAAAAAATATTAATTTTATTTATTGTATGATTATTTTATCACACCATGGTTTGGGCTTCAAAAATAGGTCTCCTAACTCTAAGAAAAAATCCATATAAAGAGGAATCATTAGTGGAAGAGGTAGATAACATTATAATTGATGTAATGAGGAAAAAAATATAAAAAATGAAGAGTGAAATCATGTAATTCATAGTGGACCACATGAATTTTTTTATGAAGAGTTAAATATGAATTCTAAGAAAATATATTCATATCATAATATTTATGAAGAAGGTGATGATGAAGAAAAAGAATATGCAAAAGAACAAGAAAATGAAGAAATTAAAGGAGAAGAAGACTAAAGAGAAGAAGTAGAAGAAAAGATAAGATAAGAAGTGAAACCAATAAAAAATTTCCATGCATTACCACTACTTAACTAAATTTTAAAATAAATCTCTTATGAAAAGGACTCTAGTTAGGTCATTCAATCAATTATAGGGTACCATCTACCAGCTTTCAACTCTTCATAAGTACATAAAAAGAATCAAGAAATAGAATAAAAAATTCAATACCGGTGAGTATTGAGCATGTTAGAGATTGTTGATTAGACCTTGACTATTTGTGCTGACATAAGTATTTTGTCATTGATGTCAACATAATATTGATGTTACAGACAGTGTGTTTGGTTTGTTTAGTCGTTCAGATAATTTTAGTTGCACATATGATATGTTGAAGATCTTGTGCTAAGACTCTAGATGTTGTTTCAGATATGTATATAGTTGATTATTGTCAACTTACAGAGGTTCACATGACATTTTGAGTGAGCTATGATTGGTTTATCATTTGCTTGTATTTTAGTGTTCTAGTGGTTCAGGATGTGTCAGAGGCTAATCTTTTGCTTTGGTATGGATCAGATTGATTGATTCATTTGGTGCAAAGCTGGATGTAATATTTGGACTTACTGTTATTTCCTCAACTAGTGTTGTTCATGATTCAAAGTTTGGAAAGTTATCTTTTTAGTGTAACAAAGTTTGGTGTTCATTATTGTTTATGATCAATATAGAGATGAGTTTGGATTATGAGGTTGAGATGTTGTGAAGGTTTGTGAAGCTATTCTTGCTGCTTGTTGGTATTCTTGGATCATGTTATGACCATTTTTATGGTTCTTGTTGATCATGGTGATCACATTTGGTGATTTTCTAGCGTGTTGGTGTTTCTTCATTTAGGTCCTAGGCAACTTGTTGAAGTAATGTGTTGTGATTCATGGCGCAGATTTGGGAAAGTTGTTGCATGTTCAAGGATGAAGTTTGGGTCCTATCTAAGTCTTGGATGACTTGATTTGGATTGTAGTAGTTTGAGCATAATGTTCATATCATTTGTTCTTATAGGTCTTAGCCAACCTTGTTGTTGATTATTTATTCTAGCATGTATAAATGGGTAATCATTTGTGATTGCGAAGTGTGGTGATAGAGTGGTGTGATGAGCTAATATATGTATTATGCGACTAAGGAAGGAATTGTACTTCATTAAAACTATATTGACATAGTAGATGTTGTAAGTCAATTGGGTTATATTGCATAGTTTTGTCCACCTCGATGAATTATAATCAGAGATTGATTGGTGAACATGACTGAGGGTTAGATCGTTGTTATTGTATTATGAGTAGTGTGCTCTAGGAAGTGGGCCTGTGAATGCATGTGCATTCCTCTTTTGTTTTCATTTTCTCTTAACCGAGTAGTACTTTAGCAGAGTACATTTATCTAGTGGGTTTGACTCCCACTGGGATTTTCCCTTAGTTAGGCTTACCTTGAGAATAAATTTGGTGTTCTATGATTTTTGTTGTTGATCTTGCATTACTATTTATCATTCAAATCATTAATTGGATTAAGTGTATTAAAGTTTTAAGTGTAGTACAATTGATTCATCCCCCCTCTTAGTTGTGCTTGTCTTCTTTGGGCCTAACAATGAGAATATCTATCTAGTATCAAGGAGACAAAGAAAAAGAAAAAAGTAAAAAGAATATTCAAATAGATTGATACAACATTTAACACAAACAATGAGATACAAAAGATAGATGCAAGGGGAAGATCCACCTTGGAGAGGAAGTTAATTTCTTAGACACACGTGAAGAATTTAATAAAAAATAAAATACCAAAGTCACTAAATTAAGGTCTTTTCTAGTTAAAGTTATGACTTATATAGAAATGTGCATAATTAATTAGCATTTAGGATAAAACTTTGTGTAAAGAGGATAAATGTTATTCCCCTAACCCTATTATGTGTATTGGACCATGAGTAGTCAAATTGTGACCATCTTAACTCTTAAATAAGTTACATATTCATCATTATTATCATATTTAGGTATTTAGGTTGACCTAGTGTTAGTTAATTATTTGAGTCAGGTGAGGTGATAGTCAATGCATGAGTAGGCATGAATATGAGTTAGTGGCTAGTTATCATCATCATATCGATTATTATGTTCTTATTGAATACTATCGGAGGTATCCCCCTCCACTTGAAGTTGCATATTATGATCAAGTATTTGAAATATATATATTGAATGTTATATTCCTCTTTGTGCAATCTACTTCACTCCACTTTCTTTCAAAAGATCTCTTGGATATTTATTTTCCATATATTATTACCTAGAGCTGATAAAAAATTTGACTTCTAATTGACAAGTACAATTTATAAGTTGAATCACTTAGTTTGTAAAACAACCAAGTCAAAAATCTCTCACTTGAGAAAAGAACTCGCAATAATTTAAGGAAAGATGTCTCCTTCTAAAAAGAACCAAAGGTTTGATAACAAATAAAAATAATAGATTCAAATCAAACATTTACATTCTTAGATACACTATTATAAATCTCCTATATCTATCTATCTAAAAAACATTAAATGATATTTAAATATATATATTAAATGTTTTAGTGAAAACCTAAATACTCTAAAACAAATATCTCACATTTTAAAATAAATATATTTAGTTTAATTTAATTAAAATAAAAAATAATTGATATTATTTTTTTAACTCAAGGTGGTAACCATTTCATATAAATGTGAAATTACAATTCATTTTCAATATTTTTAACTTCTCCATTTAAGAAGTAAACTCATGAGGTGGTAAGACATTTCTAGACCCAAAACCAAAATATGACATTTCTATTTGTTTAAACAATATTATTATTTTGGTCTAAGATGAAACTAAACCAGCAAGTAATGCCAAAAATCTTTCCCTTGCCAATTGATGTGAGAAGGATAAAGACAAGGCAATTGATCCTTTGTGTCCCCTTAATATGGTTTTTTATGTCCACTTCTTTTGTATTTGTTAATACTTTATTTTTCCATTTTATAATCATAGAAAGAGAAAGAGGAAACTTGTTAAATATTATTTGGGTACATAATAAATATTTGGCATTTCCACAACTTAGACTTAGGCATCACAATGGGCCATTCCTACATTGTTAGGTCAACAATAACAATTATTTAAGGTAAATGTTAAATGATGGTCATCCTCTCATATGCATATAATTGATGGTCATCCTCTCATATGCATATAATTTATGTTTAAGACATTATATATTTGGAAGCCAAACGTCCTTTTTATAGATTATAGTTATTTTCAAGGTATTTTTTAAGTTATAACCATCTAGACTATGTTTCTAGGACTATTGTAGAATGGTTGATTTATTGACTTTATATTCATTATTACATCACGATAAGATGGGTGTTGGTGAGAAAGAGGACAATATGTTGCTAGAATGTAAGTTAAGATTTATTTAATATTTTTTTAGTCATTCTTTGTTGGAAATAAAATGTAGCTTAAAAATAGTTAAATATAAATAATGATAGAAATTTATTAAATTTAAAATTTAGATAAATAAAAGAATAAAATAATTAAGATATATTAGTTGAGATAGAAATTATACATGTTGAAATGAAATCAATAGGGCTTAAAGCTTATCTTGTAATGAACACAATATATACTTTGACTACTAAGATATCATAATGAAGAGCTTAAACAAAATCTAGAAGTAAACATTATATTAGATATTTGTGATGTCTAAGCCTTAGGAATTTGGGTTCTAGGACATTATCATGCCTACAATGTAGTGTAGCTGGCAAGACTACCAATAGATGCATGAGTTCATCTTACATAGAAAAATATATTCTGCACCTGAAAAACAATTCTCACCTAGATTATAGATGACAGCTCAACCCCCATATCAAGGATAGATCCGTGAGCCGATGAGCTGCCATATAGGGAGCATTTGAACCATCTCCTCTAGATATATCATTGTAATGAAAATACTACAATATAATTTAAAGCATTATAAGAAAACTAGTCTACAAGCATTCAAACATAAAACTACCTTAACCTCTAGTCAATTTTGTAAGTTGAGTTAACAAATACTATAGAGAGATAAACAATTGTAATGGATCTTCATGTAAGTGGTAGTAATGAATATTTCTAAGATGATTGTTAAATTTTTTTGAAGCTTTGATTACGGAATTAAAATTAAATGTTGAAAGTTGATTTATGAATGTTTTTGATATCTAATACTAGTAGATGATGCTTCATGCTTGATATTTATAGTAAAAGAAATATTTTTTTGTTCTTTTTAAAGTTTTTCTGTTAGAGTAAAATAGGCATATCAACTACTTGAAATGTCCTATTTTTTCTTTACTACACTTAAGCTAAACTTAGGAGTGATTTTCTATTGTTAGACTATGTTGTCTCATAGCATAGGATGAGGATACATGTTATAGTCTAATCCAATCCTCATGTAGGTTTATTTTTTTCTCCTTTTATAAATATTTGTCATTCCTTATAATAGTAATCTAAAATTCATAATAAACAGTTTCAATAATGGAGCCTATTTGGATTGATTCCTCTCTTTTTTTAGTGCATATGAGTTGGGTAGCTCCCTATAAGCTATAGTGCATTGGTTAAACATTTTAGCATGACAATTAGCATTGGTCTAACACACCCTTTGGTACCACTAAGCTAAGGGGAAAGTGGACCTTGTGACCTTGTACCTACCACAAAAAGATCTCATCAATCAAGCCAAACCCCCAACCTAGATCAATTCCTTTCTCAAGGTTACATATCATTAAAAAATATGTTTCCTTATTCATATGATAGGATTTTTTGTTGTAGGTGGGTTTTGAGATCTATTGAGTTCTCTATCAACTCCAATTTCGTATTAGAGCACTAGATCTATGACTTCCTATCTATTTTTTGAAATATAGTCTTGAGAAAAAAACCATTTCATTTTGGAGAGAAGTGAACATCATCGTTGCATTCAAAATAGCTAAAACCCCTAAAATTGCTTATCCAAATGCTAAAATTGAAGAAATAAAAAAATGACCTTTTGTTTAGATGGTATAGATTTTGAGGTTTACATATTCGTATAATCATATGGTTCCATACGAATATATACAATCATAAAGATCCATATGAATTTATACGACCATATTGTATCATACCCCTTGCCATCATTAAATTTGTGATTTTCACTTTGTCCCTGTGCTAGTAAGAATTTAAAAAATCTATTTGAAAAAATGCTATTTTACTTTTTTAAATTTTTAAAAGTTCTTTTTTTTATGAACTACAACTAATTGAATATCTTGATGAACTGAAGGAATAGTGATTAGAGATCACCGAGCTATTAAAGTGATATGTAAGATGCTTAAATCAGTCAATATGTTGTCATTGATGTCAACTAGTTTTGACTATACTTATCATGATAGTTACAAACATCTAAACATGTGAAGAAGGAAGAAATGGTGAAGAAATGAGACATCTACATAAGGAGAAGATGGATATGACAGATAAGGATAAGGTATACATTGGGTAACTTATTGACGAGTCTATGACTTTATATTGTTGACTTGAGCATGTTACATTATTCTATTATGAAGAAGAGATTTGAATTGAACAAGTTAATGTGGTTGGTAATTGAAGATTTCTATATACATTGAGCCAGTCTTGTGTATACCGAGTGACAATAATAACTGAGTTAGTTATCACTGAAGCATTCAGTATTAACCGAGTATGGATGAAAACATTAAATACTAAGAATAGCTGACTAAAAATGATGAGTTGGAAATTGTTATGATTTCGAGGTAAATGATGAAGTTAGTTATAAGATCCACAACTGACAAAATTCAAAGATGATCTAAAGGATGAGATTAAAACATGTTATTGACACATCTGTCGAGGAAGGTTTAAGAGGCAAAATAGACAAATGATATTAAGAGGCAAAATCTGATGGCTGATATGAAAATAGTTTACTTGTCTATTTAAGAGACATGAGTTTCATTATTGAAACATGCCGAATGAAATATAGACTACAGAAGATTTTGCATGAAGAATTTTTCATGCATTCTTGATCAAACTGGTTACAGACAGAACTGAGCTGCAATCATAACCGAATGTCAAAGATATACATACACTAAGTGAAATAAGTTGAAGGAATTGAGGAAGTGAATTGGTTTATTGATCAGATAAGTTTTATGAGCTTAGCATGGATTTGAATATTTTCAATTGAGTTGTATTTGAATCAGATCAGAACTATATCAGTTTAACCATTGATTTAGCAAAATATCTTAACCGAGTGGACTTAACAGTCTTATTGTATTTCCATATGACATTCAAGGAATGTTAATTGTTATCTTGTTGACCCCATGGTGAATATTGGTCAAAATTTAACTGTTAGTGATAAATCATCTAACCAGGTCACACCTAACAGTGTGCATTGTAATCTTTAATAGGGTTGGCTCCTAATCGAGCTCACTTTAGAAGAGTGAAATATTTTGGGTTACCGGTCCCAGGTGGTTTTTCCCTTTGCATGGTTTCCACGTTAAATCATTGTGTTATGTGTTATTTTCTATGATTTTTTTTCTTTCATACTTTGCATATTACATAATTGGTAATCATAGTTTGGATAATTACTGGTATTCGGTAAATGAACAGAAAGATTGACATTTTATCTTACCGAGCTATTTGAGTTGTTGATTAAGTGTAAAATTTTACATCCGAGGGTATGAGACTGTAGGATAACTATTTTAACTGATTCACCCCCCCTCTTAGTTATTCTAACATTTTTGTACTCATAGGGTATTATACATGTAGTACCTTTCCATGTGTGTACAACAACCACATATCCACTCATACTCTATTTATATCTTATCATTAGTGACTTTTTATGAAAAATGATGATAATATAATCATTAACCAATTACTAATCCTTGATAGCCTATAAAGTCTTGACAAGTCATCATTTTTTTTACATATAGACACTACTACATTTTACCTAGTTTTTCTACCAAAATTTTCGAGCATGAAATAAAAAGGTTCTAGTTGGTCGGATTATAGAAGGAAAATTTTCATTTTTTTTTTCAGTTATGCCCGTGTTAGTTGAAATTTTGACCAATACTGTGTGAGTCAAAATTTTGATGAACACGGGCATAACTTTAAAAAAAAAGGTTTCATTTCTCATTCATTATTACTACGGTGAATTTTTTCAAGGGAATTGTAGCACGCAAAACATGAATTTGAAGATCTTTGAAACTCTTTTTTACAAATCTAGGCTCGTTGCTTCATCTGGTTGAGCATCATTGGCTTCATCCTAGGGTTTGTCTAGAAACGTGAATTAGAAGATTTCTAATTAGAAGATCTCTGAGACTCTTTTTTACAAATCTGGGCTCATTGCTAGGTATGTGTCATGATTTTCCCTAGGCTCTGTTCTTCTAAAGGAAAACACAAGAAAATATATTACATTTTTATGTCTTTTACCTGTTCTTTTCATGGCTCGATGAGGGTTCCATTATATAATGTTATGGTCAAGGGTTTCTCTGCAATATTTGCACATTTCTCAACTTGAAGGCTTTCTACGTTCTCTATTGTGTATTATTCTTCTGTAGGGTTTTCTATTATGCTAGTTTGTTGACATATTTAAACAATAACAACTTGATTGAGCATTGAAAATAAGGAGAAGTTGTGAATGCTCTTTGAGATTTTTGCTCCTCCATGTTACAATGATATTTATTTATTTGGTTACAGTAAAGGGAGAAAAACTCTTAGCTCCCTCCTCCATCAAGCATGTGGCTTGTCACTCTATGTTATTTACTTTTAAAGTTTATTACTGTCACTATGTGAAGAGTACAAATATGTATTTGGTAACATTGAAGGATGAGAAAAATGGATTTAAGCAGAGTGTGGTTGTTGAATGCCATATGGATACTAAACCTTAGCCTGCTGAAATCCTGGCGCTGCTTGGCCTCAATCTAAAACTAGGAGAGGGTGAATTTTGTCACCAGGCATCTAGCGATACACTTCTTTTTATCGAGAAGGTATGAATATCAAGTGATAATACTATCCAATTTGAATAAAGTAGCTTAGGAAATCCTTGATATAAGATCACAAGAGCAAGGAAGAACTAGCTTCAACTTATGTGTCTATAATGTCTATTATTCTCAAATAGGAGCTTTGAAATCCTATGATATAAGATCACAAGAGAAAGGATGAGATTGGCTTCCACTTATTTCAATAATATCTATTGTTTTCAAATAGGAGCTTGGAAATCCTTCTTATAATCGAAGGATGAGATTGGCTTCAACCTATATTAATAATATCTATTATTTGCTACTCATTATTTTCTTCATTGTTGTTTCATTTTTGTAATTAAATGAAGATTGACCTATTACTATGCTTAAAGCTTAAGAATTGATGATTTTATAAGATTAAAAGTAGAAAATACTAGGGATGTATCAATAACCTGATACCTCAAGTACTTATAATCAGTATGCCTGACAAACAAAGACTTAGTAGTAAAAGCATAAGGTTGCACATCCACATCCACATCTGTTTGCATGATTAAACTGTTTAATTTATTGGATACCCAATCAACATTATCATTTTCTTCTTTTATTCATTCATTTGGAGTTGTATTTAGAGGTAGATATTTGATGTTGATTTCATGTTTATCTGTTACATATGCTATTTACTATAGAAAAATAGAATCATTCATGAATCTAGAAAGAAAGAAGAAGATTTGCTAACTAATTTTGAGGATTAATATAAAATAGATTTCTATAACAAGGCTTCAGAATAATATAAACTAATGTAAAATAGATTTCCATAAAAAGATTTTATAATAATAAATGTTATATCAAACGTGGATGTGGATGTGCAACCTGTATAAGTCATCGTCATCTTTATTATTTGTTGTAGCAAATACATTTGAAGCACCAGCAGAAGCACCATCAGGTCTATCTGGAAATTGAAATTCATAACCAAAGCCTCGAGATTGTTGTAGTGTTTGTGAAAAGGCTTGATACTTCTGAATATCAGCATCACTGACACTTATTCAGGAATATTTCATCGACTCCTCAAAATGAGCAGCCTTTATTTCAGCTACCTCATCACTATCATCCTCATCCATTGCCTCGGGGTTCTCACTTCTTTTTCTTTCACATTCAATATCCTGTAAAAGTGCAGAGGAAAGAGAACATGACAAATTATCTTTAGATGATGTTTGAGTTCCTACACCACCGCTTTGATTTTGATAGTCATTATGTTTCTTTGTATTAGAGATTACTTATTGTGATCCTTTGTGCTTGTTTTCATGTATTCATGATGAAAATATAAACCTTTTTAACTTTCAAAACATGAAAATGTCAAACCTATTCTTTGAGGTCTCAATGTCAAAGATGCCTTTTATGTTGTGTTTGATGACAATGCTTGTCATTTGTTGTTTTAGTTTGCCTTATTTTGAAACATTGCATTTGTTTACTTCATGATATTGTAAAATACTATTTTGATCACTACAACTATGTATTGAAGCACCTTGCTATCCTATACTTTGGAATGCTTTAATACATTGATGACTATTTGGAAATTATTTGGTGGCACTAAAATACAAATCATTTGTGTCACTGTTTCTTTTCTCTATGATTGATTATAAATATCATGGTGTTTTATGGCACTTTCATTAATTGTATCATGGTCATGCTCTACTATTGTACTTAACTTTTAACATATCTCCAATGATGACAATGACTTGCACATGCTTGTACCTTATGGTTGTTCCATATTCTTATTGTGATTGGTTCTAATATAAGGCATGATATGTCAATGTCTTTTTATTGTATTTATTCTATTAGGACTTCAAAGTGAGTGACATTTCCTTTTCACATGAGCATAGAATTCAAAATCGCCTCTATAGAAGAAATTCTTCATTAATAGTAGATAGATGTGTTTTTCCCTATGATCTCATGATAATGGCAATATTTAATAACTCTATAACATGATGGTTGTTCCTTTTAAGAGAGATGGTTGTTCCATTTTTCTAAAAACTACACTTTGTTGTCCTTTTGACATGATAGCATTATATGTCAGAAACTTTGAGGTTCTCTTACCTTTTGTATGTCATGGCTTCACCTCTATGTAGATAAATCTCACTCTCAAAATTATCTTCTTTTAGGAAACAATGAAAATCCTCTATGGGTTCATACTTATTGTGACTTCCCATGGCACACTATCATTGCTTGTACACTGTATTTTTCCAATACTTTTAAATTGTCACTGTCTTTGAAAATTAATGCCATATGTTGCTTACATTTGATTTAATTTCCATATTAATTACTCTCTTCGGTTGTATTACGAACTTTTTCCTTAAGCATGTGTGATGCAAACCTAGATATAGATGGGCATTAATGCATTAATGCTTAATTGAATGCCTTAAGGTAGATCCCAGATAAAGGCCATCTGGAAGCTTTTGAGGAAATAATTTGTACTAGGTATGGAATCACCTCCATTACAATGCCAAATTCTGATGTGTTATTATCTTCAATTGCAATTTTCTTTTGCAAAAATATATTGTATAGCTTTACATACTAGACAATGTGATTGTACAACTCTAGAATATATTCTCTATAATCTCTAATTTAGTAGTCTAGTGAGGAGAATTGTGTAACTCCCAAAATACTTATCCTTTTAAATATTTCATTGTCTAGTGAGCATGATTTGTGTGTGTATTTATAAATCTTGTATAATCTTATAATTTTATTTTATTTTAATTATATACAAGATACTACTAATGTTTGTATGTTTACATTTTGTATATTTATAGCCTGTGAAGAAAGTCCACACCTGGCAATATGAACCCAGAACAAAATAACAAGACACTTGCTAGATTGTGGTCTCAGTTCCAAATAAAAGATGATGAAAAATGTTATTGTCCTTGCAAAAAGTGTAAGAGCTTAAAGAATCAAAGAATTCTAATCAAAATAGCCCAGAGTCAATGTAGGCAATATGGTCACATTGAAGGGGGGCATGATTTTCATCGATTAGTGAATGTGAATTTCCAATTGGAGGAACATGGAGGGAGGTGTGAATATCCAAGCCGATGATAACGCTCCCATGGAAGAAGATGATCTTGTGGTAGAGAACACAATTGAAGATGATGGTATTGGCGTAGCTAATAATGTGCCAGAGGACATGATTGAAGAAGATGGTATTGGCATAGCTGATCAAGATGATCATGATGATGGTACTAGCGCATCTGATAATGATGATGAAGATGATCTTGATATAGCTATAATTGAGAAGGCATATGAGCCCCTATACCAAGGCTCCCAAACAACTCTTCCCTCCGCTATAGTGTTGTTGGTGAACTTCAAGGTTATGAATGGTTTATCCAATGTAGCAATGTCATGTATGCTAAGGTATGCCATTTTTGTCATCTTCAATGTTAGCATACCATTACGATTCATTATATTAACAATTCATATATGTTGTTGTAGGTTGATAGGTGAGTTTTTCTTACCACCATCAAACATTTTGCCTCATTCATATTGAGAATTATCTACCATTATGAATCAAATTGGAATGTAGTATTAGAGAATACATGCATGTCCCAATGATCACATTCTATATCATAAACATCATGAATTTGCAATAGAATGCCACGTTTGTCATACTAGTAGATATTGGTTAGATCAAGTAACAAAAAAGGTGCCTCACAAGAGTCTTTGGTACATTCCCCTTATTCCATGTCTTCAATGATTATTCAGGTGCACTAGCTTGGCACAATTTATGGATTACCATGCACACAATAGAAGTCAAGATGACATTATGTGAATACCTGCAGATGGTTCTGCATTTAAAGACATAGAAACAACATGGCCACACTTTAAAGAAGAGCCTCGTAATCTCAAGATTTTAGTGGCAGTGGACGGTGTCAATCCATTTGGAGATATGAGATCTACTTACTCAGTGTGACCTATTTTTGTTATTAACAATAACATTCCTCCTTGGATGTCCATAAAGAGGGAGAACATAATGTTGTCAATGATTGTACTAGGTATTTTTTCATTTAATAGTTATGTAAATTAATTTATAAACACCGCATCAAGATGGTCATAATAATTATGTAACATTTTTGTTCATTCAACTAGGTAAGTACCAAGTTAAAGATATGAACGTGTATATTGAGCCCCTTATTGACGAGTTGTTGATTTTATGTAATGGGATCACTATGTATGACATCTCTAGACCAATAGGACAAAGAAAATTTTAATTACATGCAATGCTTGTATGGACAATACATGATGCCCCTAGGCTAACTCATTTTTTTGGTATGTTATATATTCATGTTAAGGTCACATATTTTTGGTATGTTATAGTGCTTACACATTATTGTTGTATGTTTAAGTTGTGCATGATAATTGTACATGATCCAATTGTATGATTATTTTAGGTCTTCAGATAAAGGGTAAATTCACATGTCCATTTTGTGGTCTGAAGATGAAATCTCATCATTCAAGAAGTTTAGGAAAGTAGGTGTTCGATGAGTTTAGGCACTTTATCCACAATAATTATAAGTATCGAACTATCAAAAAACATCTTTTTAATGGGAAAGAAGAGACGACATCAAGGCCACGAAGAATGACACCTCATCTATGGAAGTTGGAATATGATAGACTAAATCACCAAGGTAATGTCATTCCATCTGATGATTTTTGTTTGAAATTTAGATTTTGATATTGTCTTTTATTTACTAATGATGTTATTGATGCTTGTGAAGGTCATCAAGGCATCAATGACCAACTTCCTAGAGGAATAAAAAGTTATCCTAGTCAATTTAGTAGGTTGTTGTACTACAAGGATCTTCCAATCATGCATTTGTTTGATCCTATGCATATTGGAAAGAATGTAACAGAGACACAGTAGAAAATATTGGATGGAAGGTGTGACAAAGAAAAAATGGCCAAAATTTGTAATGACATTCAAGAATCCAATCATGCACTGAAAACTTTCATTAAATCAAATAGAAATGGAGACCGCATAAACACGAGTGCCCTTCCTTGGTTATTAACTGAACAACAAAGTGATGCATTAAAAGAAGTCATAAAAAAAACAAAATTTCCAATAGGATTTGCTGCAAATATAAGCAGTCTTGTATCAAAGAAAGGTGATTTTGGGCCAGGGTTGAAAACACATGATTGGCATACCTTCATCAAGGTAAGTCATGTTCTCTATTTACAATATATTTGTAAAATTGCATGTACTTTTTATTATTTTACAATATATTGAAAAGATCATTTTTTAATCATTGCAGTACGTCCTACCTCTATCCCTCCCAGACCAATTTGACAACAGTGTTAAACAAGTTATATACGATCTTGGAGAATTCATGAGGTTAGAAGTGTTATTATATTTATGACTTACTTTACTTTTTATGTAATTTATTGTATATTTTTATCTAAAATCTTGTTTATATATTCTTGCGAGTTGAATATCTTTCAGGTGGTTATCATCTAAAGAAATTGATAAAAAAGATATAAAATATTGGAAGAGAAAAATTCCCCAGCTTATGTGTGAAATGCAAAAGTGTCTACCTCCAACTTTTTTCAATGCTCAAGAACACTACCTCATACATCTAGTTGAGGAGATTCAATTGTGTGGACCTATACAAACTAGGTCAATGTGGATGGTTGAGAGGCACTTGAAATTTATGAAGGGCTTAGTTTGACAAAGAGGACATCCTAAGGGTTCTATGGTGGAGGGATATATGGTATACCAGACCATGGTGTATATTAGTGAATATCTTCCCAAGTTTGCAGAAAATATCCATGTAGATCGCATTTGGGATCCCAACTCTATTAACAAATTTGAAGGGGAGTACTTGATGGGGAAAGGTAGATTAAGGAAAGTGAAAGGTAATTATACGATGTTATTGTAGTTTATTAATTCTTATAGATCTTCAATGTAAGTTGTTTCTAAGCAGTCTATTTGTTTTCTTTACAATTGGTCTTGAGTGGGATGCACTACATTTGTATATTGCAAACAACCTTGATTGGATGATGGTATGGATTCAACAATCTCAAAAAAATAGCCACTCATTAACATGGGATGGTGTTGCATCATTGGTTAAAGAAGCTCATCGTAATGGAGATCCTAATGTTATGCCAATGGTACTTGATCTAGCATATGGTTTAAGAGGTAGAAAGGTACGTATAAGTTTACTAACCATGACCCATAAGTTTAATATCAACTCATGAATCGATGCAAATAATCTTGACATGTTTGAATAATTGCAGATCAAACACCACAAAGCTATGTACTACCATGGCCGTAAATTTTGCATAAAAAAGTTAGATGACGCAAAGAAAACTTGTGTTTCTAGGATAAGTGCAGTCTTCAGGGTCACTAATATTTCATCTAGAAATGACATACATCCTCAACAATTTGAAAATCGATACTATGGCATTTTGGATGATATACTTGAGTGCGACTTTAATTCATTCAAATTAGTTCTAGTTGTCATCAAATGGTACAGGCTATGGCTGAATCAAAATGATCTTGATAGGACTGTTATTGAACATGATAGTGGATTTACAATGATTAATACAAGGTCATTTGAGCCAGTTGGAGATGAGCCCTATGTTCTTCCAAGCCAATGTGAGCAAGTCTTTTACTTTGTCATTCCACATAAACCAGGTTGGTCATTTGTTTTTAGACATGATCCAAGAGGAAGGTCGGTACAGTATAATGTGATGGAAGAAGAAGATATTGAAGAATTAGAAGATGAAGTAAATGATGATCACGGATGACTATTACACAATGAAGAAGAAGAAGAAAATGATGATGATTCTGGTGATGCTGATGATGGTCATGAAGATGATGGTCATGATGATGATAGTCATGATGATGGTGATGATGATGATGATGATGATAGTAGTCATGATGATGATGATGATGATGATAGTCATGATAATGACATGGATGAGGAGGATGATGAATAACATGATCAATGAAATGTATGTCAAGGTATGATAAATGCCACGTATGAGGTGTTGATTTATTCATAGAAATTTGAATTAAATTATTATGTGTTGAACTCTATAGTCATGGAGTATATTTTTCATCATGTAAATTTTGTCTTCTATGTAATTTGTAGCTTACATATCATGTAATTTTTGGCTAACTTAAGATAAATGATTTACATATGTAGGAAATTTAATGCCTTTGACATGGATCGACATGTATAATTTATTATTTGGTTTCCTTCTCTGTAGTCAGAAAAATATATAGATCCTACTATGACTTTCATTTGATGGATTGCGGGTATCACCAAGTATTTATCTGATCTGTCTTCCTCAAGTGAGGAAGATGTAGGAATAGAAGACAAAAGTGAGACATCTAGTAGGTCTAAAATAGGGAGATCAACTAGAGGTCAAAAGATTAGAAGAAAATTTGATAAATGAATGCAATTTTTCCTTGTTGAGGGGGGGTCATGTTCTTATGATAATGAGACCAAAGGCGACATGAAGGTTCCCTTAAGGTACACACATCTTCAGAAAGAATGGGTACCCAAGGAGCTACCTCTAGTTAATACTGATTTTTCTGTTAACGAAAGGATATATCGCATAGCTCCATCTTCATTACATGGTTTGGGCTTATTTTCAATGGATGGCATAATGGTCAGTTATAATCAAGTTTTTGAATTGATGGAGTATGTAGGACCTTGTTACAATTACAAGAATTGGATGCGGATTGTGCAATATAAAAAAAGTATGCGTAGGTATGCATTGTCAGGAAATTATATATAATGCAAAGAAAATGATCAAACTAAAAGCCTCGCTATGTATATTGATGGAAGGCCAAAAGCAACAGGGAATATTGTGGGTTTTATAAATAGTTCTCAACCCGTGTCAACTAATAAGCGAGTGAATTGTATATTTGAGGCACGCGAGGGACATCATGTATTTGTATGTGTGATAAAATCAATAAATGCAAGGGAAGAGCTTCTAATAGATTACAATTTGAATCGTGTAGATACAAAAAAATTCCCTATCATGGGACTGGTAAGTATAACATTTAAACCAATTGCCTCCAATTAATATTAACTCCAATCACTTATGATTGCTAAGAATTACTAATCTTTGTCACAAGGGGGACATGGATATTCCACCTCAAGATACAGGCGGGGATGTTCCTCATAGTACACTTTCTTCAGCAAAGGTAAACCTTAATTAGTGTAATTCTACAAATTATATAGAAACAAATGTCATATTATTATGTTCTTTTCTTTATGGCTTTGGAGTTATTTTGATAGAATTTTATTGATATTGATGTCACAACTTGATACTTATTGATAGAGAAAAGAAAAAGAGGCAACAGATCTATTTCGATCTTAAGTTGACGTGGCATTTAGAGATGACGTAGAATCTAAATCTAACCATGTATTCATGGCTACTCAAATAAAAACTAAATATGGTAATGAAATTCTTAACCTTCTAATGGAAGCAAACGAAACTGAGGAGTCAAAGGAACTCGAAGAAGAATTGACACGTAGAGTCAATTCTATTGATGTAAGCAATAATTAATCTTAAGCAATAATTAAAGTTCAATAGAAGTTTATATTTTATACTATCTTATGGATCATGATCTAAAATATGATGTGTTCTTCTTACAAAATTTTTTGACACGTGTGAAACGTTGTCAACGTGGTGAGGGTTGTAGCGCCGCACAACCTTCATGTAAATAATCCTTAAACCTGTAACCATTGATTTAACCTTTGTATGCATTATTGACTCAACTTATGTTTGGGATGCTTCTAGTACCCCATTTAATCTTTATCCATTGCAAATGTCTTTGCTAACAATGTATTTTATAGCTCATGATGAAATGCAGACACCTCCTTCAGTTAACATTCCACATTCGACGGCTGCATTGTCTGTAATAAGGTGCTTGCAGACATCTTCCTCTGTACCATCTACAACTGGTAAAACCTTATTTTTCTATATTTTTTTATGTGATAATAATGAATTGATTATTTTTATTGTGTGAATTTTATACACTGTATGGACCTATTTTGTGTACTAATAGATACACCTACACCTAGTACAAGAACATATCAGACTAGTACTAGTGAAGATCAACCATTTCCTGGATCAGCTCGTGTTACTAGTACTGGTTCATTTGCAAGGACATTGTCGATGAACAAGAACAATATGTTTCCATTAAAAGTCTCAAAGCTTCTAGGTGCTCTAAAATTGTTATTATTTACAGTGTAATTGTAGTTTACTTATACATAACTCATATTGGATTGATAATCCCATGCTATTTTTGTAGGAAATGATATTTTTTATGATCATCTTTTTGAAATGACATTGAAGCTATTTGGGCCCACCATACGTAAAAGGTATGCAGCTTCATAATATTGGTACAATATTTTTCTTATCTTCCATTTATTGTACTATATTAAAGTTATGATATCTAACAATTTTGTTTTTAAAAAAAAGGTGGAATGATCAGGATGCTGACTTAAAAAATCAGCTCATTAAATCTTTAGAGGACCTCTTTGGAACTAAAAGTTTTGACAAAGGCAAGATTCTTACAAGAACAACCAAACATATAAAGACTGTGAGGGACCAATATAGAAGGGCTCTAAAGGATAACTCAAAGTACGAGTGTCCTCCTATGATTCCACCGATGGACTGGAATGAAATAATGGAAGATGCAAAAGAGAAAAGGCTAAAGGGTAGTGGAATTCAACCAGAAGATGGCAAAAGAAGGTATGTCATGATTGTATTAAGTAGAATTTAATCATGCACTAATTAGTGATCTTTTTAAATATATAATCTAACATGTTTCAAACTTTTCATAGAATGCAAGACACATCAAAAGCCACACAAGCAAGATTAACAAAGGTTGGCCAACACAATCTTGGCTCTGGTGGCTATATGAAACTTCACTCTTGACTTGTAAGTAGTAGCATTGGAATTTCATATCAAATTTTTATATATAAGGTTGCAAACAATTCTGTTTAATCAAATCATACATGTAAAAGTGACGATATGAAATAAAAAATATAGGGCACAAAATTCAATGAAGAGCCCACAGATGAAGACAAGAGAATAGCCTTGAAGGAAGGCTATGCAGTTGTGGCTGCACGCCTATGCCAAGAATCCCAAAGCCATAACAAAGAATCTGATGCACCAGATGAGACACAGGTAAATTGGTCAAATGAAAAGTAAATCAAATTGAATAGTTAATTTTGAACACAAATTGACTATTTCATGATAACAATGTGCATGACATTTCACTACAGCCTTCAAATCCTACCACAAAACCTGGGCATGACGAAGGCCATGATGTGTATCATAGTGTTGGAGGTTTTAATTTTCTATTGGAAATAAATTATGTAATTATTAATAGAATTTAACATCTTTAATTGCAATTGGTTGTGTAACCTTTTTTTGAATATTTTAGAGCATGTTGAGCATGTTGAGGTGGTGAAAGATCAAAATGTTATTGTACATGATGATGTGGCATTTCCAGGTAAAGAAAAATGCATGTTATGTTCTACTAGTTAATGAAATACATGTAGCAGTAAAAAAAGTATGCGAATTTAACCCATTTACTTGTTATTGCAGCAAACCCCCCTTTAGTGCAGCACCATCATCCTCCTCGAGACATGAGGAAGCATGATAATTTGAGATCACAACCACAAGAGGAGGAAGATAATATTGATGCTCCTATCAGCCTTTACCTAAATAAGAAATCTAAGAAAAACCTAAAAAAGAAATGATTTCTTAAATATGCTCTTTGATAAAACTTGTTTGATTAACTTTTTTGGATAATGAAAGAACATTGTTTTAAGTAATTATCTATGAATTTTGTGTATTAATATTGAATTATATGTCATTTTAATGAATATTGTTATGTGTTAATGAATTCTTGATTAGTGTTGTGTATTAATGAATGTTATATCATATTAATGAATGTTATGTGATTGTATTGATTGAATGCTATAGTTCATAAATGGATGAATGAAGTGTGTAATTATATGTTAATGGGGAATTTAGATTGATATTAGGGGGAGGGGGGGTGAGGCTAGATGAGCTTCCACCTTCATGTGGTTGGCCTTGTTAAGTAGAGAATATTAAAGTATTCTCGAAACTAAGTGAAGCTCAAATTAACACACCTTCATTATTTAATCAATTTCATTCATTATAGGTCTTTTCTCATAAGTGCATTTTGAATGTGTCATTGTCAGGAAACTATCAAATAAAAAACTAAAGGGCCAATAGTCAACTTCTCATCATCATTGTCTGGCATGATTCGGCTTCATGTTATGTAAGTATTCTCATATTGAATGCGTCAACACCTCTTGGCCTAATGTGGATTATTTCATTGGTTTGTGTTTTTGAGTAGGTGAAGTGTTAAATCAGATATCAGTTGGATCTATAAGTAGCATAGATATTCTATAGCTAATAGCCTAATACACCCACGTGAATAAATTTACTTGCTGTCCCCTTAGGATTTACTTAAGGAAACAATCCTTATGTGCTCAAAAATCAATTGTTTTAGTGCTGCAATTGTAGATGATTGTATGCATGACTTCAATGACAAGAACTAAAAATTTAGGCTCTATGATAATGCTTGTCATCCTTATATGGCAGGAAAATGAATCCAAGAAGGAAGCTTTCAGGAAATATTTGGAGTCAAGTGGCGTGCTTGATACCCTCACAAAATGTCTGCGGTAGTTCTTCTTATATGATGAAATGTTGAATCTAGAAAATTAATTTGTGAATTTTCATCTATTTGTGAGATAATATATTAATATTGGCAATTCCTCTTATATGATGAAATGCTGATTTTAGAAAATTAGTTTGTGAATTTGCATCCATTATTTTTGGATGCCTGAATGTTATGTTTGCCTTGTGAGGATTCAAAAAAATTTTGATTGATATGATCTTTGAAATGGTGTAGTAGTCTTTTAGATTAATGTGATTTGTATTATCATATAATATCTTTGCTCTTATAAACTACCTTGTTTCCATGTATGATTTACAGTTATTCATTCCAGTGTTCCAAAGATGAATCTGGATGATATCTTTGAGCAAAAGAATGAGGTTGCTAAAGTTGTTGAAGAACTTGAAAAGGTTGATATATTCATATTAGTTTCATTTATTTATTGATGTGTATTGTCAATTGATTACTGTAAAATATCTCTTAAATATGAAACAAGATGAAATTTGAATGCAATATGATTCAATCGTTCATTTCTATGCTTACAAGCTATGTCAAACTATGGATATGAGATAGTTCAAACACTTATTGTGGATATAGAGGTTTATGTGCATGTCAAGAAAGCAATGAATGAAATAAATGCAGGCAAGACTTTTACATCCAATACTAAATGTCCTTTTTACCATGATATTGTTGGAGATTGCTAGCATATACTTTTTCATTTTGTAAATGGGTTGATGGTATTCATTTATTTAAGAAAACCCAACTCGTTATCCTCAACTTTGTTCATATTTTTGTTCTATATCTGTTTAGTTTATTTACCCAAAATTTCTCTCAATTTCACCATCATTCATTTTATTCTTTTATATCAGCTGCAAGAATGAGGGTGGCAACACAAGAAAAAGCAAAGGCAGAGAAAATTTTACAAATCAAGAGAGCAGAAGCTTTTCTTATTTTATTTTTCAGTATGCATCAACACTTCCTTTTATGTTATTTATGTATATTTTATAGTTTTTTATATTTATAATTTTAAAAGTTGTATGTAATATATATTGTGTCTGTTTGTAGCACCAATAATGAAAACTATTTTCTTGGATGTCATACCATCCATCTCTGTCACCAACTAGTTAAGGACTCTGTCTGCGGCACCGCCAGCATCCCCAACACTGCTTCCATGCTGAAAACATGCAAACTAGTTATGCATCACCAGTCAGAGAGCCTATCTCAAATAGTTCAAAAAAAATTCCTATTCAAATATATTCACCGTCCTCAACTTGAACTTCACTCATAAAAAATCAACACACCTATGTCGCAATAGAATCAAGCTCATCAAAAAGAGGACGCAAGGAGCTGATCCTCTAGCTTTATCAAAAATTTCCCTCACATTAGCCTCGCTCTCTCCAAACCACATTGTTAATAATTCAGGGCCCTTCACACTAATGAAATTGGCCTGACATTTGTTAGCAATGGCTTTAGTAGATGGATTGCTAGAGCCCAAAGTATTTTGGAAGTGCTCATTACTAACGGCCATGGAGTTTAGAATCTCAGCATCTATTGTCTCATCTTCTAAGTCTATAACATCCATCTTTTCCCTAATGCACTGAAGTGCAGCCTCAGTACACAAAGTAGCAAGTTCTGCTCCAACATATCCATGGTTATCCTTAGCAATCTTTTCAAGATCGACCTGTAACAAGAAAACTAAAGATAAATAGATACTCCATCAAGAAACATAAAGATTAATAAATGCTTTCAAAATCCAAGAACTATTTAACATTAGATATAGAAGTACAAAAAATAAGGCCCCAATATACGTACATCATTAGAGAGCTTCATATTCTTTGTATGGATGCAAAGCACTTCCAACCCGTCCACTTCATTCGGAACCCCAATATCAATCTCCCTTCAAACCTTCCAAACCTTTTGAGTGATGGATCAATACTATTTGGTCAGTTAGTTGCCCCCATAACAATAACATGGGCATGTGATTTAATTCCATCCATAAGCGTAAGAAGTTGAGAAATAATTCTCCTCTCAACTTCACCGTGGTTTTTTTCCCTCTTGGGAGCTATAGAATCAATTTCATCAATAAATATAATGGATGGGGAATTCTTCTCAGCCTCCTCAAAAGCCTTCTAGAGATTGCTTTCACTTTCTCTAGCCAACTTTGACATGATCTCAGGTCCATTGATACAGAAAAAGAAGGCACCAGTTTCATTTGCCACTGCCTTAGCAATTAAGGTTTTCCCAGAACTAGGAGGCCCATAGAGTAGAATACCCTTTGGGGGCTTCACACCAATAGATTTGAAGAGTTGTGGGCATCTAAAAGGAAGCTCTACCAATTCACAGATCATCAATCAGAGCCTATCTCTCAAATAGTTCAAAAAAAATGAAAAAACCCACAGTTTCACGCAGAGCAGAGTAGATGGATTGCTAGAGCCCAAAGCAGTCTGGAAAACAGAACGAGTAGGGACTTGCTGGCAACAAGCAGTAGAATGAGTGTGAACACCTAAAGATAAATATCTAGACTAATCACCATTCAGGATGCTGTTAGTGATTAGTCTAGATATTTATCTTCAATTTTTTTTTAAACACTTTGCATTGCATCAAAATTTTGACCCACCTACGTTGAAATTCTGGCCTAAAATCGACCATTCTATGTCAAAATGTGGCGTCACGGGTTTGGCATCCTGGTCAGAGCTGCTAAATATTTTGACCACATTTGGTCAAAATATTACTATCGTGAGTTTGGCATCTTGGTCGGAGCGACCAAAGTTTTCGACCCATATTGGTCGAAAGATCGACCAATACACAAACACTTACCAATGTTATCTTCGGCCTAGGTTGTGCTCATTTTTTTACCAATAGAGGAGTCGATCATTCGATGGGTTCAGTAATGTGTCGATATTTCAACACCAATAATAGTGACGAACCTGTTGGTCGACCATTCGACTTCAATTCAATTTGAAAATGCAATTTTTGAGGGTTACTAATGCTTTAGTATTGTTGATGAATATTCTAGTTTCGTCAATAGATATTTCTTTAATAAATATATTTTGATAGGATATCAAGAATAGAGAGAATATTCTAATAATTTTAGAAATATAATTTTAGAAATATTATATTTTAGGCATCTAGAAGTTTTGACGACATTATTGCATTATCAACCTTACTGCTTTAAACCTTAGTTCTATGTAAAAGGTGCTTCTTTTCTTTTGGCCATAACTTGGGAATACAAACTTAGAATTTTACAAATAAGATATTGTTAAAAGGACAGACTTGATCACTCTATAATGGTATTTTTCTCATTGTCAAATTTTTCTTCTAGTACATTGTGTCAAATCTTGAAGTTGGATCATCATTTTCTTCTTTCGAGCTCATAACATTTTTTCCTATATCTTTAATTTTTGTGCTTCTTGTACCCATAAGGTATTGCACATATAGAACCTTGATAGGTGCATACAATAACAAGTGACCAAAAAATCCACTAACACTCTATTTATATCTTGTTAGCATTGTATTTTTACAAAACATGATGACAATGTCATATTTAATTAGATAGTAAACAAAGATCTCTACAACCAATGAAGTCTTGCCATGTTATCATTTTTACTAATGACCAAATAAAAAAGTTAGCAATTTTAATTCAATCTGAAAATGCATTTTTGAGGGTCATAAATATTCTAGTTTTGTTAACAAATATTCCAATTTTAATAATATATATTTTGTTAATTAAAATAATTGGATGGCCTATCAAAAAGAGGGAGAATAGTTAACAAATTTTGAAATATATTTGTGAAGAGCATATCCTAGCCACCCAAAAGTGTTGAGGTCAACACTATATTATCAACTTATCCCTTTTCATCTTTTCATTTATGCCCAAGGAGATATTTTTCTATTGGCCATAACTTAGGCCTACACTATTTGGGTTTTTGAAAATGAGATGTTATTAAAAAAAAGCTAGATCTAAGAATAACATAGTTGTATAATTCTCATCATCAAGTTTTTTTATAGTAGCATAATTTATCACTTGTTAAAGTTAAATTTTTAAATGTATCTCCAATTTTTGTGATTCTTGTGACACTGTGAAGATATTTTTAAGTTCTTCATATTTATAAACACACTTTATAGAATCTATTCCAAGTGTTTTTTTAATTAGTTTATCATTCTTTCATATTCTAATCAATTATTTTACATCCATTAATTTATTAGTCTCTAATTTTACCATTTGAGGAGGTTTCATGGGTTTTTATATGGAAGTTAAGGTAGTAGAAAAACTTCCTTCACTAATCTTGAGATGATGGTGATGCAATTTTTTTTATGTATTTACAATAGTTAAATAGATAAACATAAATAGAATGCATTCTACAATGCAATGATTTACATGGGGAAAACTCTTTCAAGAGAAAAATTCTACCCTCTAAAAGTTGCCCAATGTATTATTTATAAATAGTGAAGATTATAATATACTTCAAGAGAAATCTTCTCATAGGATTATCACCAACCCAATATATAGAGACAACTCAAGAATTACTAGAATATAACAATAGATCACATTGCATTGCTATACTATAATTCCCTCATAAAATAGGGTTGTTTTCTAGAGAGAAAAAAAGACAACATAATCATTATCATCATATTTGAGACCCAATAATGAATGATTTAGACTTACAATAATAAAATAGGTCCATGAAACATTATTTTTGGAGATGTTGCCCCCTAAACTACTTTTGTGGCAATGTGACCCCCAAATTTTGTGGGGGCATCCCCTATACCCCTCATGATTTATCAACAATAAAATTTTGTAATTGTAAGATTGTGACACCATATTCCTTGTTAGATAACTGAGAGGGGGGGGTGAATTAGTTAAGTTCAGTTATCCTACAGTCCCAAATTCCTCTCTGATGTATAATATAAAATTCAACAAACAAACTAAATAGCTCGGTAATAACTTGATTGTGTCTTACAAAAAAAAAATATGGAGAGCGGAAGAGGAGGAGGAGGGGGGGGGCTGGAGGGTCCAAATTTGAATTCTAGTTCAAATAGGAATCATGAAAATACAAGAATTCCTATGAATTTTGAGGCACGGGAGTAGAAGAAGGATGGGGGAACTTCAGATGAGGGCTCCACCAAAGATTTAGATGAGGAAAAGGACCCAGATGATGATCATTCTCGAGGTGGTGGACCAAATTTAGTGGAAGTTGTTGGTAATTTTCCCTCTACTAGGTGTGATGGTAATTTCATTGACATATCGGGTAAAGGGAGTTGGTCTTCTTTATTTGGGGTTAATCCTATAGGAAAATATTATTTTTCCTATATTAACAATACAATCTGGGAAAGGGATTTTTTAGCATTTCTTTCCCTGATCCCCTTGTGGACCATACTGTCTCTACCATGGTGCTTACCCTAATGGGAAAATTTACTGGAACTAGGCCTAACATTGATATGGTTAGAGTCTTTGTTGCTATAAAATGGAAGCTTAAGGGGCAAGTAGATATTGCGGCAATGCCAAAGGGTTTCTTCTCCTTCATTTTTTCAAGCTCGGAAGACTTATCCAAAGTTCTATGTGGGGGACCTTAGATGTTTGGCAAATCATCATTGGCTCTCCCAAAATGGGAAACTAATTTGGACCTAAACACAAATATGTTTGAAAGGACCCTAGTGTGGTTTCATTTTCATGGTCTTCCCTTGGAATATTGGCATGAGGATATTTTCATAGGTTTGGCGGGGACCTTTGGAGAACTTCTATCTATAGATCCTATGCCAGTTGCAAAGTCTAGACTTGTTTATGCTAGAATCTGTGTTAATATCCATCAAAAGGTAGATTTTCCTAAAGTTATTTCAATAATGTTGAAGCTAGGGAAATACATTCAACCAATTGAATATGATTCGGTCCCTTTTTCTTTCTTCACATGTAAAAAAGTAGGTCATTGGACAAAACAATTCCCGATGAAACCTCATAAGGAGAAAGCTAATCAAGGAAAAATGAGTGGGCCTAGAAAAGAATGGAAATAAAAATATAGTGTGGTGGATTCACATCCTAATAATTTAGGAATACCTAACCTAGAAGGGAATAAGGAAGGACAGGTGATTTTTGAGAAACCCGAAGAGAGTAGGAAGGAAGTTGAACTTCCTACAACTAATATTGCGGCAAAGCACATCAAAGGCCCAATAGAGACATTGAAAGTTTTCAAGATCCTTTTAGATGTGGAAAGGGTTGTGAAAGAAAACTAGTGTGACCCCTCAAGCCCCCTTCAAGAGTCAAACAATTACCATAATAGAACAAATGTTGAGAGCCCAACTGAGGAAAATAGGGAGACTATTGATTTTTTTGTCTCACCAAATATTAGGAATGAAAACCCTTTTACTCCATTAAGTTATAATCATGATGTGAGTATGGTGATTAAGAATCTTCCTAAAGCTAGTGAAGAAGAAAGAGTTACTTCCCTGGTGAACTTGTGGAGTGAAGACAGCCTAGGTATTTATTCAGTGTCAGGAGATAAGCAAGAAGCTCCATGGACTGAGATCAATGACAAAAAGATGTCTAAAAATTTAGCTAAAAAAGGAGGAGGGAATCATCTTCATACTATTGGATCAACAAAGAAATAAGATAGCAATCAACTAGGAGGGGTTCAAACTAGAAGGCAACTGAAAGAAGATGTGGGATCATCAAAAGGGGAGAAGAGAGGAAGGCCATCTTTTAAAATCTCTTGGGAGAAGGAAGCAAAGAAGAATATAGCGGATGGAAAATAGATTACCATCCCTAAGTTATGCTCTCCAACCTTATAAATGAAGATCATATCTTGGAATATTAGAGGATGGAACAGTCCCCATAAATAGGATGTTTTGAGAAACTTAGTTAGAGCTAGTAAACCTAACATTTTGCTTATTCAAGAGACTAAAATGACCAGAGAAAAAGTGGAAAAAATTCACCCTTTCAAGAATGGAGACTGTATAGGGAGTGATTCAGATGGTGCCTCTAGAGGGGTGGCCATTTTCTAGAATAAATAGACCATTAACTGTACTTTCTTGTCTTCTAAGAAGAATACCATATTAGTTAGAGCTAACCATTTAAACGATAATCTCACCTAGAACTTGATGAATATCTATGCCCCAAATACTGAAAAGGGTAGAACAAAGTTCTGGCAAAGGCTGAAAGAGATCTGTAATAATTTTCAGGAGGAAAGCTAGATGGTGATGGGAGATTTCAATACTCCTCTAAAGGGTGAGGAGAAAATGGGAGGCATCCCCTTCCAGATGGAAAGTAGAATTGACCTAATGGAGTACATCAATGATGAAGCTTTCTTGGATGTTGAGCTGGAAGGAATTTCCTATATGTGGTCCAATAGAAGAATAGGAAATGATCTCATCCAGGTTAAATTAGACAAAACCCTCTTATCTCATGACAGGTTATCCAGGTATACTTGCACTTTATCTTCTTTATTGATAATTGACTCTCATCATTTCCCCATAGCTCTTAATGCTAACTTGATCAATAGGAAAAAGAACATCCCGTTCTAGTTTGAAAAAATGTGGACGGCCCACCCTAATTTGAAAGACAATAGAGAAAACTGGTGGAACTACAATCAGGATGGGGGAGCTATGTATAGAATTACTAAAAATATGAACACTATCAAAAGGAAAGTTAAAAGTTTGAATAATGAGGTGTTTGGGGACATATTCATATCAAAAGGTAGAATACAAAATAAAATAAAGGAAATCCAAGAGAAAATTCATAATGAAGGTCTCTCTGAAGAACTAAAAAGATCGGAGAATTCTTTGTTGGCCGACTTTCATAACATTATTTCCAAGGAGGAGTCTTTCTAGAGACAAAGATCTAGAGCCCTTTGGCTCAAAGATGGGGACAAAAACACTAGATTCTTCCATATGACTATAATGAAGCATAAAGCGATCAACAGGATCTCAAGTTTGACTTATAATGGTAACACTATAAGAAAAGAAGAAGATATCAGAAAAGATATGTGTAGCTTATTCTCTTCTCTCTTAACTAAAGATGACAACCTGGTTGTGCCTGATCAAGAAGAAATCCTCTCTGCTATACCTTAGTTGGTTGATCTTAGAACCAATAAATTCCTTCAAGATATCCCTTCAAATAAGGAGATTAAGAATATTGTTTTTTCTTTTGAAGGGGCAAAGTCTCCTAGTCCTAATGGATTTCCTATCTTTTTCTTCTAGCAATTTTGGGACATTATAGGAAAAGAAGTGTAGGATGTTGTTAAAGAGTTTTTTGGAACTAAAATCCTCCTCAAGGAAATCAATGCTATGTTTTTTGTGCTTATCCCCAAAAATCCTGTAGCTAATTTAGTTGATGCCTTTAGACCGATTAGTCTTTGTAATTCCTTGTATAAGATTATTTCTAATGTTCTGACTTCTAGATTGTTGTCTATTCTCCCTTTAATTATTTCTCCCCAGCAGAACAGTTTTGTCCGAGGAAGGAAAATTTTGGACTCCGTTATTGTTTTCCATGAAAATATTCACTCTTTGGAAGCAATGAAAAAATAAGGATTCCTGATGAAATTAGACTTGTCTAAAGCTTATGATAGGGTTGATTGGCAGTTCTTAAAGAAAGTTCTCCATTCTTTTGGCTTTGATAGTGGGGTTATCAAACTTATTGATCAATTGGTCTCTATGGTTTCTTCCTTAGTTATTTTCAATGGAGGGTTGTTGATGTTCTTGAGACCTTCTAGAGGCCTTAGACAAGGTGATCTTGTTTCTCCTAAATTTTTTTCTATCTTTGTTGAATGTTTAGGAAGGTATATTAATAAACTTGTTGGAGAGGGTAGTATTTTTGGTCTCTAGCCTTAAACTGCCATATCTTATTGCTCCCATGAGAAATTTGTAGATGATACACTCATTATGGGGGAGGCTAAGGTGAAAGAAGCCAGAAACTTGAAAAAAGCTCTTTCTACTTATATTGTTGTGTTTAGTCAACTCATTAATTAGACTAAAAGTTTTATTTTCTTTGTTAATACTCCCCAAGAGAGACAGAGAGAGATCTCAAAAATTTTAGGGTGCAATATTGGAAGTCTCCCTTCCTCTTATTTGGGATTACCTTTATGTACTAAACCTCCTAAGAGTTTCTAGAATTCCATAATTGACAGATTTAACAAGCTGGTAGGTTGGAAAGGGGCTCATTTGAGCAATTTTGGGAAACTCCAACTCTTGAAATCGACTCTTCAAAATCTCCCAGTTTATGCATTGAGTCTTTTCAAGATTCCCCATAAATTTGTTATGATTATTGGAAAAATATAGAAAAGATTCCTGTGGTCAGGAGTGGAAGAAAATAAAAGACTTAGTCTAGTTGCTTGGGAAAATGTCTACAAACCCAAAAGTAGAGGAGGGTTGGGTCTGAGACCTATTAAAAATTTTAATAAATCCCTCTTGGAAAAAAAATTATGGAGAATTTATGGGGAAAGAAAAGAATGGAATGGAATCATAAGAAACAAATATATTTTTAATTATAGAACCCTGGAGGATTATATCACGAATGGAGACAATCTGAATGGATCTTATATTTGGAATAGTATAAGTTCTGTCAAAGATATCATTATAACTGGGAAGAGATGGAAGTTGGGGGATGGAAGGAAAATTGATTTCTGGGAAGATAATTGGATTCAAAATGAGCCTCTTTCTAGTAATCAAGATTGGAAACAAGCTATTGATCTTTGTAAACAAGTTTTTGGGATCAAAGTCAAGGATTACTGGAAAGAAAATAAATGGAAGAACCTTGGATCCATAGACAGAAGATTCACACCCCTCCAGCACGAGTTGAAAACTTGGTGTATTGAGGAAAAATCCTAAGATCAAATTATATGGGCCCCTAATTCTTATGGTATCTATACAGTGGCTTCTTCCTATGATCTTTCCACAATAAGGGAGGCTAAACCTTTGTGTTCACAAGTTTGGTACAAGCTCCTTACTCCAAAAATTAATTTCTTTTTTTGGATCCTTGTTCATAATAAACCCCTTACCCTTGATAATCTGGTTAAAAGGGGTTTTTATCTTGCTAATAGATGTTGTCTTTGTATGGAAGAAGCTAAAACTTGTGATCATATAATGTTGCATTGTACCTATACCCGTAGGGTATGGGAGCTAATCTTTAAAAAGTGGAATCTTTGTTGGTTTATCCCTTTTTCTTGGCAAGATTTTGTCAAACAATGGAGCTGTCTATTTTCAAATGACTTGGCTAAAGAGTTTTGGAAGCTCATTCCCCCCATTTCTGCTAGCGTATCTGGAAGGAAAGAAATAATAGAATTTTTAAGGGAGAAATACTCTAAATCTAAAGTTTTTGGTAACCAAATTTGTAGAGGGATGGAGGAAAATTTCCTTTGTGCCATTAACAACAAAAATCATAAGAATAATCCTCAAATTTCTAAAGAGGATCTTAGAGACTAGAACTTTCCTCCTCTAGATTCCCACTCATGTTATCTAAGAACTACTGCTATGTGGATTTCCCCTCTAAGTGATTGGGTCAAAGATAATTTTTACTGGGCATCAAAAGGAAATCCAGGAGAAATAGGTGGAGGTGGTATCATAAGAGACTGGAAGGGAACCTGTATTGGAGCTATAGTTGCTCCTCTGGGAGTGCAATCAAATCATAGAGATGAAGCTATGGAAGAACTCAATGTCATTATGTTGGCGAAAGAGATGGGGTGTAATAAAGTTTGGCTGGAAGGAGACTCCCTTAATATTATTTTTAATATTAAAGGAACAAGCAAATCAACGTGGACTATTGAGCATATCTTTGACAAAATAAAAAATATGGCATTGCAATTTGATTATTTTTATGTTACCCACAACTTCCATGAAACTAACCAGGTGGTAGATGGGTTGGCTAACCTTAGGGTTAGAAGTGACATCACAAGTAAGTGGTATGGAGAGGCTAAGATTAATGATGAGATTAACTCGATCATTAATCATGACAGAATCAACCAAAAGGAAGGAATTATTAAAATTAATGATCACATTTCATGAATTAATTTTGAACCAAAGTATGATGAAGATGAAGTGCCAAGTGGTGATTAATTACCTTCATTACTCTCTGACCTCGCATGCTTTCTCAGTCACTAAAAAAGAGCTCTAGTTTTTTAATGTTAGCCTGAGAGATTTGGAAAGACAAGATTTTGAAATTGAGCTAATTAATTTCTCTGATTCAAGCACTAGGAAGGAGGATTTTAAGATGGGTGGGATCTTAAGAGGGAGGAACTAGCAGAATGCAAATGGATTCATGAAAAAGAAGTGTGGATAAATCTTAAGAGGGAAAAGTGCACCATTACCTGAAACAGTTGCATGGGAACGACAAAGAGATCACAAGGGCCTTTGTTGCAAGATGGGAAAAAGGAAAAATGAACTTTACAGGGAAATCTTTCTCCCTTACCTTGGACCTTCTATGGAGATCACTGGTCTTTCTCTCAAGGGCATTCACTTTTCTAAAGACAATAAGGTAGGAAATAAGGTGTATAAATATTTCCCCAAGACTGATGAAGAGTGTGCTCTGTTGGTGAAAGGTAAATATGATTATGTTAGTCTGGATAACATAAAGCTCATCTGGGGTCTTGTTCTTAGAGTGATAATGGAATATTTTACCCTTGATGGAAGGTATTCCAGAGTCTATAACTATCATTTTTTGTTGGTTAATCACTTCAAGCATGATATTAGAGTGTCTTTTCCTTTTTTTCTTGCTTAGCTCCCTTAATCAGAGAATTTTTGTTCATAAAGTGAGGGAACCCCCTATTCTGCATGGGGGCCTCATTTTTCTAATTGTAGATTATGCCAAAGATCATATCCTTGAGTCAATTCCTAAATAGGTTGCTAGTAAAAAAAGGAAGAATCCTAATTGCTCTTCATCTGGAAAGAAGGCTACTTCTGCATCTAATAAAAAAGCCCTAAAAGCCCCTGTAAAAAATGAGACCCTTTCTATTTTTTATGAGGTTGAAAGAATGAAATCTGAGAATGATGAGGAGGTTGATTTTGAATCTTTTGAGAATGTTGAAATTTCCAAAGGGGAGGAGAGTTACAGAGACCTTCCGAGGAAGGATAAAGCTTCTATTTCTTATCCAAATATTGATAAGGAAGATTTGAATAATCTTGTGACCGAAAATATTATCGACTAGGTTAAGGCTAGCTTTGAGGATTTATCTAATCAAATCAACAATATAATGGAGGCTTACATTAAAAATGACAAGCAGAACCCAAGTTATATTCTAGAGGAAAAGAATAATGACAATGACAATGACAATGCGGATAATGTGGAGAATATGTCTAAAGAAGAAACTGATAATAATGAGAAAATTGAAGATTATAACAATGAAGAGGATAATGTGGAAAATTAGGAACACGTGTCTAAGGAGGAAGTTGTTAACTATGAGGAAAGATAACATTGAAATAACAGGTAACATTGCTAAGGAGGACATCGGTAATGAAGAGTTGGGGATTACGAAAGAGGAAATCCAATTCAATAAAGATACTATTGGTTCATAAAAGGAAGCTTTCAATCATGATGTGGACTATGAGGCAAGCTCTACTCCTTTTGAAATCCCTAAGGATAACCCTATTGATATGGGAGAGGATATCTAGAATCAAAGAAGTCTAGAGGAGGACTTGAGGGATAAGGACTTCAAGGTCAAGAGAGCTATAAATATAACCATGTTGCAGGATGCCAAAAACAAAGCCATGTATGGTTACAACATTGACAAATAGATCCAAGATGACATTCAGGAGCTATGTACTAGATGCACAAAATTGGAAGCCAAGAATGCTTTGATGGAGGAGATTATTGACAAAATGAGAAATGATGCTGAGATGTATAAGAATGGTAAGGATGTTTTTGAAAAGGTAACTGAAAATACCACCATGCTATAGGAAAAAATTAATAAGGCTATTGAAAATATGATAAGCCTGATAACTGATAAGATCAATAATAACTACACTATGTTGAGGAAGATTATCACCCTCTCTAACATGGGCATGAATGCAACTATTGACAATCTTAAAGCCCTATATACCCTATTGGAAGGGAATAACATTGACACAATGATAGAGGATGATCAAGGGAAACATGATATCTAGATGTCAAACCCGAGATCTAGGACTAGATCCAGTATCAGAAAGAAGACTACAGCCCATGCCAAAGATATTTCCAATCTGAGGGATTCTATCTAGAAAATGAAAAATCATATGGAGGAATTTGAGGAGTTCCTCAAAATGATGAACTGACTTTGTTGTTGGTGGTTTTTTCCATCATGTTGCAGGTAGTTTTTTTGTTATAGTGCCCTGCACTTTTTGTTCTAGTTCTTTAATGTAATATCTAGGTTTGGTCCCCTCCACTTTTTGTCTTTGTCTATGACATATTGTTGTCTTTTAGTTCTTCTATGCTTATTTTCTCTTTTCTTTGTTAAAGGGTTTTGGGCCCCCTTCAAAACCTGTAGTTACTATAATCAAAAACTTGATTGTGTCTTACTGATTAATTAACCGATTATTAGATAAATCATCTAGTATATGTAAAGTAAAACATCAAAACATGACATGCATAAACATTTAACACTTGATTTTTAATGTGGAAACCCTGTTAAGGGAAAAACCACCTGGGATCGATAACCCAAAATATTTTCACTCTTCTAAAGTGAGCTTGATTAAGAGAAAACCATGTTAAAGGTTAAAAAACAAACTCTAAGGTGTGACCTTGTTAGAGGATTTATCACTAACAGTTCTTTGTGACCATACATTCACTTGGGTTAACAAGAAAATAAGTAACATTCATAGAATGCCAATATAGAAATAAAAGACGGTTAAGTCTCACTCAGTTAAGAGATTTTGAGTGTAGTAATGGTTAGAAAGCAACAATATATGACTTGATTCAAATGCAACTTCCTTTTCTCATTTTAAGATCTATGCTAAGATCAGTATCTCTATGGTCATCATAGTCTCTTCAATCTCCTTTTTCCTCTAACTTTGTTCTACTTGGTTATCTCCTTCTATCACTCGATGTTGTCTATAGAATCACTCAGTTCTTATTTCAACCTATCTAACCAACTTCGCATGTATGCCCCTACGATCTTCTTTTTCCTATGTTTTTCCTTTGAATTTATTTTCTCCTTATATAGACATGATAAAACATTTTCATTTTAGCCATAGGTTTTGCCTCTTAATCTCCATTGTTGATTTTGCCTCTTTAACCTTCCTCGAAACTTGTACCTTAAAATGTTTTCAATCTTCATCATCTGATCATCCTTGAATTTTTCCAGCCGTAGATCTTCATAAGAAACTTTATCTTTATCTTTGGAATCTTCTAGATTCATCCAGCTCATCATCACATGTTCCTATTTATTTCTCCTACTCGGTCAATACTGTGATGTGTCAGTTTCTTCCTGCTTGGTTAGTACTGCACTCATTATACACTAGATCTTCTCAGTGTACACTAAGTTCTTCATATACCAGCCAAAGTAACTTGTTCATTCTTTATCTTCAATACTTAATAGAATCATGTAATACAATAAAATCACTATCATACTATCATAGACTCATCAATAAGTTTCCCGATGAATACCTTGTTCATAACTTACTCATACATATCATCTTCATGCTAATATATCATTTCCTTCACCACCATCACCTTCTTCAGATGTTTGAAACTATTATGATAAGTAAAGTCAAATCTAGTTGACATTAATGACAATATAACAATTGATCTAATGTCTCACATATACCTTAGTAGTTCGGTGGTCATCTTCACATTCTTCCATTTTTTTCTCCAAGTAGTCAGTCAGTTGTAGTTCTAACAATCTCTCCCTTTGGAATTGATGGCAACACAATATGAAATATACCATAGAATACCAAACATCTTAAGTATCTACAACTCAGTCTTTATATGGTGACTCAGTAGCTCTCCCTTAGCTTATGCTTTTAATATGTTTAATCACTACACAATATTTGTCTCTTTTCTATAGTATTTCTCTTTATTGTTCAATGCATACTCTCTCCTCTTTAGTTAGCTTCTTTCCTAACTGATATTTCATGCATAATCTTTCTCCCTTTGACAACAATACCAAAAATAAGCTCTTCAGTAGCCAAATAAATATCTTTTTTATTCCTTTTATAGATTCTTGTACCTTACATGTAAAAATATTATCAGTTTCATCTTGTCTTCCACTTTATTCACAACCTTAAGAATCCCAAAGTGTGAAGATCTTGCATCAATACAATTAGATCTTCTAATAAGAATAGGTTGATGCAGCCCCATGTCACCTTAGTGATTGTTAGATAGGGGAAGGACCCCTAGTCTACTTCTCAAGTATTCAAATGTATCCTTTGGTAAGGGTTTTGTGAATATATTAACAAGTTCCTCTTATGACTTCACATATTCCAATGTGACTTGCTTCTCTTGAACTTTCTCCCTTAAGTAGTGATATTTAATGGATATGTGCTTAGTCTTTGCATGCATCACTAGATTCTTTGAAATGTTAATAACACTTGTGTTGTCACAATAGATTATCAATGGATCAGTTATTTCTTCATTCATACCTTCCAACAATTTCTTTATCTAGGCTATATTAGAGCAATTAGCAGCAACAACTACATATTCAACTTTACTAGTGGACTAAGAGATGCATCCTTATTTCTTTCTTATCCATGTTACTAATATTTCTCCTAAAATGATCCTCCAGTTTTTCTTTTCTTATCATCAATATTTCCTTCCCAATCAACATCTATATAGAATTTAAGTTCAAAATTACCTTCTTTCTTATACCACAGACCATAGTTCTTGGTGTTCTTCAGATATCTCAAGGTTCTTTTCACAACAGTCATATGTGTCTCTTTGGGATTAGTAGAAAATATAGCTACAATGCCAAAAACATATGAAATATCTGGTCTATTATGCACAACATACATCAGTTTTCCAATCATAGATCTATATAGGGTTTGATTTACCTCTATTGACTTGTCATCCTTGGTTAGCTTGCATCTGGTTACCATAGGTGTACCAACTGGTTTTGAGTGTTCCACACCAAATGTCTTCAAGTTTTATTTAATGTATTTAGATTGTGTGATATATATACATTCCTTCAATTGTTAAATTTGTAAACCAATAAAAAATTTATGTCTCCAAACATTGACATTTCAAACTCCTTTCTCATTTCATCAACAAAAGATTTACATAAAGTATCATGACCTCCAAATATGATATCATCAACAAAAAATTTGGCAATAAGAATTGTATCATAAAATTTACCTTTCAAATATAGATTGATGTTTTCACTTGTTCTAACAAATCCAATTCTTTTCAAATAAGTGTGCAGTCTTTCATAACATTCTCTCAGTGCTTGTTTTAGTCTATAAAGTGCCTTATGCAGCTTGCAAACCATGTTCTTTTGAGTTGGATCTATAAAACCTTTAGGTTTTTCAATGTATACCTCTTCTTCAAGTATCTCATTCATAAATTCAAACTTCACATCCATCTAATATACTTTAAATCCTTTGTAAGCAGCATATGCAAGTATAATTCTCACTCCTAGTCTAGAAATAGGTGCAAAAGTTTCTCCATATTCAATTCCTTCTTCTTGTGCATAACCTTTGCAGACTAATATTTCTTTGTTTGTTGTAACATCTACATTCTCATTAAAAAAAATTTTGAAAATACATTTGGTTCCGATCACATTTTTGTCTTTAGGTCTAGGTAATAATGTCCATGTCTTGTTTTTCTGTATTTTCTCGATCTCTTCATTCATTGCTTTAATCCAATCATCATTTGCCAATGCATCCTTAACAATTCTAGGTTCAAATTCACATACCAAAAATGTAATGTTACTCAAATTACTTCTTTTCATCACTCCTACTCCTTTGTTACCAATTATCTGATCCTGTGGATGATGTCTTCTCGCATATTTTTTTAATACATGCTCAGATCTCTATTCTTCAATATTTTCTTCACTCAGTGCATGATCGTCATTCTCCTCGGTAACTTTTTGATGTTGCTCAGTCTGTAAGGATTTTTTCTTGGTAGAAGTATTATGTTGCTTGAGTAAAGTGTTAGGATCTTCACTTTTTATGTAAACAAATCTTCCATAGTCTTCTGGTTTCTTTTTTCTTTCTTCTTCATTTTTCTTAGCATACTCATCAACTCTCACATTTTCACTTTCAATCATTTTGTTAGTATTCTTGTTCAAACATTTATAATCCTTATTTCTAGTAGAGTATCCTATAAATATTCCTTCATCACCTTTAGAATCAAACTTTCCATTTCTATCATCTTTCAGAATATAACATCTACTTCCAAATATATTAAAATAGCTCACATTTGGTGTATAACCATACCATAGTCATAAGGTATCTTGTTTGAATCTTTCTTCAGTTGTACTCAGTTTAGTGTATAGACCAAATTACTGATAGCTTCTATATGGTAAATTTGTGCAACCTCCTTATCAATTAGTAGCGTTCTAGCGCAAGCAACAATTGATCTCTTCCTTCTTTCAACAATTCCATTATGTTGTGGTGTCCTCAGTGCAGATACATGTCTCTTTATTCCATGCTCATTACAAAAGTTAATAAATTCACTAGAAATGAATTCACCTCCTCTATTTGACCTCAAGCATTTCAAGAGAGATATGGGACAAGCTTACACTTATATATGGAGGAGATCAACATGTACAAAAATCCAAGGTTGATAGTCTCAAAGGAAAGTATGATGAAATGAGAATGAAAGATGAAGAGAATATTACTCAATATAGTTGCAGAATCAATAAAGTTGTTAGTGCCATTAGAGGTGTTGGTGGATCATTGACTAATGAAGAAGTGGTAAGTAAAATTCTGAGAACTCTTTCTTCCAAGTATGCTATTAGAGTATCTTCTATTCAGGAATTGAGATCTATACTGAATAATGTTGTTACTCTTGAAGCCCTAATTGGTAAGATGATTGTATTTGAGCTTAGAAATTATGATAATAGTCAATCAAACATTGAAACTACCTTAAAATCATCTATGATTATTGGAACTTCAAGAAGAGAAAGAGAGAATCACAGTAATTGATATGGAAATATGGATGACAATATTATAACTGAAGAGAAAGAACAAGAAGAGTTAAAAGCATTGCTAGCTAAAAGACTATCGAGAGGTAAAGGAAAGTACAAAGGCAAATTACTCTTGAATTGTTTCAATTGTAATAAGATCACTCATATTGCATCCAGATATCCTGAAAATGACAAGAATGAGAAGAATTATAAAAGAGATAACTAACACCAAATATTTAGAGACTACAAGAACAAAGGTAAGAACTCATGTTACCTAGCTGAGGAAGGTGTAACTGATGCTAAATATAATGATACAGAAGAAGGATATAAAGTTGTCTATGTTTCTGTAAAGGAAGACTCAGATAAAGAAAAATATGAAGATGAAAAAGAACTTGTTTCTCAAGTAAGTAAACCTAACCCATGGATTATTGATAGTGGATGTTCACATCATATGACTGGTTATATTGATAAGTTTGAGAACCTAGAAGAGTATGATGGAGGATTTTTCAGATTTGGCAATGATGCTCCATGTCCAGTGAAAGAAAAAGAATCAATTGTATTGAATGAAAAGATGAGATGTAATGATGCATATTGGGTTAAAGGTATAAACTATAATCTATTCAGTGTTGCAAAATTGAGCAATACTGGCCACTGATTGAAATTTCAAAATAGAAAGGTGAAGATTTATGGTACTAATGGAGATCTGATTGGAACTGGTGAACAATAAAAAGATTACCTATTTTATCGTGATATCACTGCAAAGAGTTGCTTTTTTTCTAAAACTGAAGATGTATGGCTATGGCATAAAAGACTATGTCATATAAATTTTGATAACATGATTAAAGTGAGTAAATTGGATAGAGTCAGAGGTCTATCAAAATTAATCAAATCTGATAAAGTGATGTGTAAAGAATGCCAAATTGGTAAGATGACTAAGTCAATCTTTTCAAGAAAATCTTACTCTACCAATTGTATTTTGGAATTAGTTCATACTAAACTTTGTGTTCCTATGAAGATACAAAGCTACTACGGAGATCAGTATTTCATTCCATTTGTTGATGACTATTCAAGAATGATGTCTGTTATGTTTCTAAAGGAAAAGTCTGATGCATTCCAAATGTTCAAGTGGTATAAAGCTAGAGTTGAAAAGGAAATAGGTAAACAGTTGAAATTTTTAAGATCACAAGAGGAGGTGAATTTATCTCTGATGAATCTATTATCTTTTGCAATGAAAATGGAATAAAAAAAAGTGTCTGCACCAAGGACTCCACAACAAAATGGTATAGCTAAGAGAAGGAATAGATCTATAGTTGACTATGCTAGAACATTTTTGATTGAAAAAAAGGTTTCACAAATGTTTTGGACAGAAGCCATAAGTATTGATGTCTATACACTCAACCGAGTATAGTTGAAGAAAGGAACCAACAAGACCCGTTATGAACTCTGGTACGAGCATACACCAAATGTAAGTTGTTAGGAATAGTCCCAAGAGATAACTAAGAGGGGGGGGGGGGTGAATCAGTTATATACAAGTTTAAATTCTTTATCCAATTAAGTATACTTAAACATTTATCATAAACACAACGAAAGAAAACTTGAACAAAACACCAATATTTTGGTTACGGGGAAACCCAAATAGGTAAAAACCCTGGTGGAAATTGACACCCACTAATAATCTGCACTAGTGTTTTATGATCCTTGTTAGAAGATCCTTAACCCTGTTAAGAGTTGTCTTTACAATGCTTTTAGTACAGTGACCTTGTCAAGGGTCGGACCTTGTTAGGAGTCTTTTACAATTAGCCCTATTAGGGATGAGGATGCACTGTCCAAGAGCTCACTGCTCAAAGGGGTGAAGGCTACAACCTTCTGAATAATAGATACACACTATATCTAGATCTTGGTGAACTACACTTTGACCTGCTATCTAGATCAATTCCAATGTATAGCATAAACTCTTTAGTTGGTCACATAGACCTTCTACTGATGGCTCAATACTTCACACACTCTACTCTACTCTTCACATTTAACTCTGAACCATATCTTAGCAATCACAAATGACTGCCTATAAATATCTTCTCTCTAAATGATATAATCAAGTCAGCCTATCAGAACCACCTTAAAATCATAATAGAGAAACAATAACACTCTCCAATAATATTTTTGTCAGCTCTACTAAGCACGCAACACAATCTGGGACCTGTCTAATATTAATAAATGTAGATGCATGCTACACACTGTCGGCTCTACCAAATTAACTGAAGCTTTCTCCTCAAGCTGAATTACACCATGCACTCTTAGCCAAACCTTATTGATTTGTCTCTCATCACTAATCCAAGGGTGCATACCGATATGATAGGCGTAACTCATGTACTAATAAAATCTATGTCAGATCTTCTGAATAAACATAGGAAACTGCAATTGGTGAATTTTGACTACATAACTTCCCTTCTACTGCATATCAGACTCTACGTCCATGAATGTAACATCACTAGTATGTCTTCATCACATATCCAAAGGTGCAAGACTCCATGATAACTGTACGGACAATCACTCATAGAACACTACCTGTAACTCTGTTAGGAATACTACTGACATAAGCTGCTACATAACTATTTGTACTAACAATTAACCTCTACATCCATGATATCATGTTGATAACATGTCCATGCTAATTATACTCAAATCTTATTGCATAAGTCCTCAATGCATGCTACTTACCATATGTTGTCATCAATGAAAAACATACAGTCAGCACTAGCTTGCTAGAAAATCTCCAACATAAGTTACTTTAAAAATTTTGGAAGTAGGTGTTACATACTTAAAGATGTTATAAATGCAAAGTCTAAATCAAAAGGAGATGAAGGTATATTCATCAAAGAGAAAAGCATATAAATGTTTGATCAAGGCTACTAATAAAATCTTGAAAGTGCAAATGTGAGGATTGATGAATTTGTAGAAAGGAATGAAGAGGATAGAAAAAAGGAACTTGAGGATTACAAAAGATTTGTTTATGTATAGGAAGGTAATTCAGTTGACACAACTGAGATGCACCAAGAAGGAACTGATGAGAAATATGAGCCTCCACCGAGAGATGAAAACACTGATGAATAGTCTACCGATCCTATATTGGAAAAATATGTGAGAAGACACCACTCACTAAGAAAAATTATTGGAGATAAGAATGCATGAGTCATGACAAGAATTATGTTAAAGGATAAAAAATGTTTGATTTCTGATTTTGAGCCAAGATTAGTCAAGGATGCACTAGGAAATGAAGATTAGATAATGTTGGAAATCTATTATGGAAAAGTGAGATACTGAGAGGGGGGGGGGGGGGGTAAATCAAATATCTACCAATAATTCCATTTTGACATAAATGTACTTGGATAACATAAACATCAAATTAAATATTGTAATAGATCTAAAATTCTATTCTTCATCCATGAAAATGAAACATAACACAAAGATTTTGGTTACCCAGAAACCCTTGAGAGGTAAAACTGAGGTGGGGATGACACCCAAAAATCTTCACTACTATAGTATTAAAGTTTTATTGTTAGGACTACAAATTTTGATCATAAACTAATGATCTACCCTCTGAGGGGTCTATCATGCTAAGATCTTTTAGACTTATACAATCTACCTTGTAAAAGGATTTAAACTTACAACAAAGTAAGCACTCAGTTAAGAGATTTACTTAGGCCTGTTAGGACCACTCTATTAAGATATTTTCTCTAATTCACCCATTAGAATGTCTTAGTATTTGATCCTTTGATTTTCACTCTAATGTTGATAACAAATCTTCTCCTTCCAATACTAATTTGATCTCCTATATCAAATATCTCTGTTATGTCCTTCACTACATAACTCAGTCACTGATCTCTGCCTGTATCAAATGCTTCACTATTTTGTATATGAGATCCTTCTTCTCACATATCTTTCATCCTCTCATACTATATTTTAGGGTTCGGATCTCATCTTATAAAGACAATAAATCAACTCCATAGATCAAGATCAATGATCTAGACTGTCTTCTTATGCCACTTAACCATTCCCTAATTCTTATTGATTCCATAGTTTACATAGGGATTAATGATTACAAATCTAAAGCATAATCACCTCTGTGATTTCCTCAACAAACAATAAATATAATGTAGATGTCAGCCAAAATAGTTTACCTAAGTGTTTGTGCCATTAAAAACATATATATCAAATCTGGCTTACTTGGCATATGAAATCTCTAGCACTTGGAATAGACTATTCTTCATATACTGGTGCTCGACACTGACATATCTACACAACTTGGCATAATATTTCTCTATTAAGAGATTTACCCTAATTCACCTATTAGAATGTCTTAGTACCTGATCCTTCAGTTTGCACTCTAATGTTGATAACAAATCTTCTCCTTCCAATACTAATTTGATCTCCTATATCAAATATCTTTGTTATGTCCTTCACTACATAGCTTGGTCACTTATCTCTACCTGTATCAAATGCTTCACTATTTTGTATATGAGATCGTTCTTCTCACATATCTTTCATCCTCTCATACTACATTTTAGGGTTCGGATATCATCTTATAAAGACAATAAATCAAATCCATATATCAAGATCAACAATCTAGACTATCTTCTTATGCCATTTAACCATTCCCTAATTCTTATTGGTTCCATATTTTACATAGGGATTAATGATTACAAATCTAAAGCATAATCACCTCTGTGATTTCCTCAAAAAACAATAAATATAATGTAGATGTTGGCCAAAATGGTTTACCTAAGTGTTTGTGCCATTAAAAACATATATATCAAATCTAGCTTACTTGACATATGAAATCTCTAGCACTTGGAATTGATTGTTCTTCATATACTGGTGCTCGACACTGACATATCTACGTAACTTGGCATAAGATTTCTCATCTATTACTGAAGTACTCAGTGACCTTTTCACTTGCTCGGTAGTGACTACTACTTGGTCAATATACAATATAAAAGTCTAAACTTAACTCGGCCTATACATGATGACTCATTCGTAGTGATGACCGACCAACATTGCCTAGAAAATGACTAAGTGTAAGACACTAATAGACAACAAAACTTAGGGATCAACAATCTCCCCCTTTGAATTAGTGGCAAATACACTTTGTCATGACATTTATATTACATTACATGAGTACTTAGTAATATGAGAAACTCTTATAAGAATACTTCCCCTGAGATTTTGACTCAGACTTCAAAATATTCTACACATATATGTACATAAGACTCCTTTTGACATACAACCAAATATATACATTTGCAAAAATAGTATGTCATACCATTATTCCACTGTGTCTATTTTTGTTTCTGCTTTGAACTTGCTCTAAACTCTATCATTTCCCCTTTAACCTTTAACATTTCCCCCTTTAATATTTTTTCATGTCATTTCTCCCTTATTTTTGTCACTTGAAGCTCCTAGGGTGTAGGGGTTTTGAAATATTTGTCCAAAAATGGTTTACGAAGCTACATTACCATAGAAAAAGCATTGTCCCAACCAGACCTTACAGACTCCAAAACCTGTGACTTTATTTCTAGATCGGCAAGTAGCTCAACTAGGCTCTCGAAAATAGAAAGATGAGGGTCTTTCTGTATTAACTCCTTTTTCATGACTAACTCCTTTTTCATAACCTTGAGATGAGGTGTCAACATTATTTGGATTGAAATTAGTCTAGCCCTTATTTTTCCATCATTAGCCACAAACTCAGCTAATCTACCTTGGGCATGCAACAAGCTGGTAAAGTGGATGGAGCTAGAACTTGCATCCATGCTCAGTGAATGACCTGTAGACTTTAAGTCTAGTTGCAATTTGTCTACCAAATATTGATTTTCCTTTGTAAACTCTTCAACATTCACTACAACATTTGGGGTCGAATTTCAACGCCAATTTGCGATGCCACTACAATTTATGTTTGTTTTTTGTGTTTTTTTTTCAAGTGCCCCCGACGGTGTCGTAACAGCAATGATGACATCATAATTGTGACACCCATTTGGTTATAAACAAAAAAAAAAAAGAAAAAGAAAGTGTCATTTGTAATTTGTGAATTCGAAGAGCTGCCGCGAAGATGGCACTGCACTTTTGTGTGGCGCGAAGAGGGCATTTGATTTTGGCATGCACGAAGAGGCCGACACTATGTGGGAAGAGGGCACTAGCACTTGAGGTAGGCATTCGAGCTTTTTCTTCTCATTAAATCAATTTCATTTTAATGGCATTTGTTGATTTAATGGCAAAATATGAATGTTAATACTGGCATTGTTTACATCTTTGCATTTGGAATGCTCGATGACCCGCAAGCTTTGAGAGCTATGGCATCGTTGCTATTACCTTCAAGGCATTGTGTGAAGTGTTTGATCTCTCTTTATTTGTTTTTTTGTTGATATTCACTATGTGGTACTCCCTGTTTATGATCATTTCATGATGAAATGTCTTGATGGCTCGTGGGCTGCAAGCTAGGGCATCATATATTGTTTATGAGCTCACTATTGAATACTGGCATTGTTTACATCTTTTCATTTGGAATTCTTGATGACCCATGAAGATAGGGCATCGTTGCTATTACCTTCAAGGCATTGTGTGAAGTGTTTGATATCTCTTTATTTTTTTTACTATTGATATTCACTATGTGGTACTCCCCGTTTATGATCATTTCATGAGGAAATGTCTTGATGGCTCACAGACTGCAAGCTAGGGAATCATACATTGTTCACGAGCTCATTTTTTAATACTGGTATTGTTTACATATTTTCATTTGGAATGCTTGATGACTTGTGAGCTTTGAGAGCTAGGGCATCATTTCTATTACCTTCAAGGCATTGTGTGAAGTGTTTGATCTCTCTTTATTTGTTTTGCTATTGATATTCACTATGTGGTACTCCCTGTTTATGATCATTTCATGAGGAAATATCTTGATGGCTCATAGGCTGCAAACTAGGGCATCATACATTGTTCATGAGCTCACTGTTTAATACTGGCATTGTTCATGAGCTCACTATTTAATATCTAGCCAGGCCATGTAAATGGTACCAGGCCAACCCAATCAGCCCAACAAAATGTGTCATGTTTATCTTTTTCAAATACAATCTTTCACCATTTTGTTCTTGTTCTTCACATAAATATTGCATCAAAAGTAATTGTATAAATATTTTATAATTAAGCCTCAAACAAAAAAAGTGCAAACCTATAAACTTACAAGCTATATACACCACCCTGATCCGCTGAAAAGGTCTTAGCCTTCTTCTCCCCTAAAATCACAATAGGAACAAATAAAATTCAATACTCTTAGTTTTTATTCAAATCTATTCGAAACTCCTATCAGCTCATTATCCAATAGTTAAACTAACCTATGACTTCAAAAGAGGAATTATGAAATATAGTTGTAGGTATTTATCTCTTCTATTTAATGATGGAGGAGTCAAAGGTAATGATCAATGAGGTTGTTGTTATTAGATCATACATTAATACACTTACTATTTTTAATTTGAGCTCGGGAATCATGCAATTTTATTTTTGTCATTGCATGCTTATTGTTGTTGTGCACCATATATTGTTTTATACACTGTTTATTTCATTGAGACCGTGAGCTAGGCATTTGTAATGTATTTTTTGTTATTGGATCATAGCTAGCATGTTGTTGAGTCTTTGTATGGATTGACTATGCACATGCATAATTATAGATGAGGATCAGTAATAGGGTGCCAGGCATTGCTTAGATCCTTTGGATCTAACCCTATCTTTTCCTTCCTTGCAGGTTTTGGATCATACAAGAGCATACTGGATTGAACCCCGGGTCAACACTTCATTACTTCAAGAAATGTCTGGTACCTTCATTATTTATGTTCATCCAATTATGTATGTTTGCATTCATTCATATTGTTCTAAAAGTTGGCTATTAGCGACCATATATGATGGTTCTTGATGTTTTTGGGTCATTTGATGAAAAGATGTAAAAGTTTCTTAAAAGTTTGTATTTTTTATTTCAATTTTTAAAATCATAAAATGAATAAAATTTAACGATAAAAAATTAAGATAATCTTTGTCTTCACTTAAAAAAAAAAACATAAAGCTCATAAAGCATGGTAAAAACACAAAGCTCATAAAGCATGGTAAAAGAGGGCCCTAACAATGGTAAAATGGAAAAGTTGCCACCTTGCACTGCTCTTCATATGGCAGCTGCTAAGGAACTATGTTATAAAATTTCAAGGCATGAAATTTTATACTTTTTGACATCATACTTTTTTCTCCTTAGCATTGAGTTTACAATGTGGGGGAGTCGAAGAAAATATATGTACAGTTATAAAATTTCATGCCTTGAAATTTGGCATGAAATTTTATAATATAGTACCTTAGCATTTGATCTTTATATGGTAGCCATGACTTGAGGTAGGCATTCAAGCTTTGTCTTCTCATTAACTCAATTTCATTTTGATGGCATTTGTTGATTTAATGGAAAAATATGAATGTTAATACTAGCATTGTTTACATCTTTGCATTTGGAATGCTCGATGACCCACAAGCTTTGAGAGTTAGGGCATCGTTGCTATTACCTTCAAGGCATTATGTGAAGTATTTGATCTTTCTTTATTTGTTTTGTTGTTGATATTCACTATGTGGTACTCCCTGTTTATGATCATTTAATGAGGAAATGTCTTGATGCACTACTACATTTGACCTCATTTTTCTACCAAAATTTTTGACAATCAATTAAAAAGGTTTAGGTTGGTCGGATTATAGAAGGAAAACTTCCTCTTTTTTTTAATCCATGCCTGTGTTAGTCAAAATTTTGACCAATACAATGTAGGTCAAAATTTTGACCAACACGGGCATAACTTTAAAAAGAAAAAAGATTTTGTATCTCATTTCATTGTTTGGTTTTAATTTGGAGCGCGTGAAGGAGCTGGAGCCTGCGATTGTTTGAACTGTTATTGGGTGAGAGTAAAAGGAGGACTACCTTCCTATGAGGGTTTCCACTATGACTTGGTGTAAAAGGAGGGCTGACTGCCTGCAAGGGTTGTCGCTATGATTTGGTGTAAAAGGAGGACTGCCTTCTTGTGAGGGTTGCCACTATGATTTGGTGTAAAAGGAGGACCGCCTGTAAGAATTTCCTTACTCTGCATTTGTCTGGCATTGTTTTATTGGTTACCTACTTAGGGCCCATGAAAAATGTGCTAGGGCATCATGTATTTGGTATTTGCTGGCACATTTTTTTATCATTGTTTATATAATTTGATTCAGAGATGAACTTGCAAAACCCTAAATTTCTGAATCACCGCATCATGTTACATTGTAAATGTACTAGTGTTAGGTTTATGATTGTAAGGTTGGAAGAGGAAATATTGCAAACAAGATTGAGAAAACTATTTTTTTAGAATTTTTTTTACTGGTATTTGTTTTCTGCCGACTTCGTGTGGATTGGAATATCAAATCTAACTCCATAGGAAGTCTACCTAGAGTCATAGCTTTTAATTGTGACCGGTCTAAGATCATTTGGTGGAGAAATTTGAAAGAAATCATGTGATAGTCATCTATAGACCATTTTTGACATAAAACTAGGGCAGTCAACTTTCTACAGTCGGCTTTCTATGGACTCTTTTAGACTAGGTGTGACTGTCTACACACTATGGCTTCAAAAGTGCTTAAAAAGACCCCAAATAACAAAGCAACCATAGACTCCTTACACTCCCAAGACTCAAAAGCTTCATCAGTCTTTAATAATGTCTAAAAATGAATAAACCTCAAAGGAATAGGGCTCAGTCCACTGAGAACCCAAAAATCCCCAAATTTAACACTTCTAAACCCTTAATCCAAGGGTTTCTTAAATCTCCTATCTCCGATCACTTCTAGGTCCAATAGGTAGTTTTTTAACCATTAGATGATCATTATAAGATGATCCAAATCATAATCTATGTTCCTCCTTCAGACCAAATGGCTACTGTTGTAGCATACCAAGCAAATTCATTAAGTTTCCTCTATAAATTATGGTGATCACCCAAACATTCTTCCTTCTCATTATATTAATGGATTAGGGAACTATAGTACTTGTTAATACTCAGTGATTCCATGTGTTATAGTGTTCATAGGTCATGGAATGTCCATATTCAATTGGAAACTCACAAAACTATCAAAGGAATGGCTGAAACTACTCTGCCAGTCAAAATTAATTGAGTAAAAATACAAATACAGACCTAAAAAATGCATAGATGTGGTCTAGGATCAATATCTAACTATTCCAAATGCATTGAAATGTAAGACAATGACAAAATGAATCCAAAATCACTCTAAGAACTCAAGAAAATTGCATTTGAAAGAAGTTTATTTATCAAAAACTTGGTATAAATATATAACCATACTACACCAATCCATCTCTATTCATACCATTCATGAAAGAAGAAATAAATCAATAAGGATTATGACTGTACCCTCACAGGCAGTGACAGGGTCTGTTGGAGAATAATTTACATTTCATTAAAAACCCAAGTATGTTACATTGTTTCTTTGGCATTTATTGATTCTTCTATCTTCCCTTACTCCCCTGTGTCTCAAACATACACATCCATGCTCTAATAAGCCTCTCCAACTAGTTTACAACCTCCATGTAACCGATAATAGTTAGTTATTAATTGTTTGGCTTAGTTTGGAATACACAAATACAGACCTCAAAAATGTATAGATGTGGTCTAGGATCAATATCTAACTATTCCAAATGTATTGAAATGTAAGACAATGACAAAATGAATCCAAAATCACTCTAAGAACTCAAGGAAATTGAATTTGAAAGAAGTTTACTTATCAAAAACTCAGTACAGTCCATACACTAGGCCTCTTCTGTCATACAATGAAACTTTGGCATATTTGATGGACTCCTAGAAACTACCCCAACCAATCCCAATCAGTTGGATGGATTAGTTTGCACTAAAACATAACAAAATCCAATTCCCTCCATTTTCTAATATCTGTTGCATTTCAAATTTTTGAATTTGCAACATTACAAATTTGGAGTTTTTGAAACTTTTAAAGATAATGAAGCCTTAAGACTTTGAAATGTGACCTAAATGAACTTATTAAGCATTATTAAAATCAAATCTAAACTATTATAAACTTGTAACACCAAATACCATCCTAGGCTCTTATTTTGGTCCTAAGGCCTACTAGGCCTTTTAAGACTTATTACATATTTGCTATTTGCATTGCATGGAATGACCTTATAGGCCATTATAGGTGCCAGTACATTCCAATTGATGTCTTTAGATGTCATTAGGTGCATGGTTGTCATTATGGACTCCTGGTAGTCTTTGGATGTTCTAGGTGCCCCTGCACCATGTTCACCTTTGAAAGGATTTGTGTCCCAAGAATCAGTCATGGCATTGGATGTTTGAGTGTGAACATGTACTTTAGGAATATGGTGCCTTGAAAGTTGGTTCTTTCTACCCACTGGATGTCCACATCTGAACATGGTTGTTTACTGGTTGCCCTTCAATAGGACACTTGACTGTACCTATTTGAACATAGTTCAAATCCCAAAAGTCTACATTTATAGGACTATGCAGCATTGTCCTATTCAATCCTTTGTCCTTTTCTTCCCAAACCTGATTTGTCCTTCCTCCTCTTCCCCTCATTGAAGAACCTCCTCTATTTCTTATATTCTGTCCAAAATCTCTTCTTCTTTCAGACTTCCATCATACATAGGGATATCTCCCCTCACCTTATGTTGCTCATTCTTCATAGCCTTGAATATCATGATTGTCCTCTGCTCTTTAGGATCTATTTGGTAGAAGAGTGGGAGAAGACAATCTAATATTTTGAGACCTAGAATCCCTTGTTGAACCCTTAAAGTTGAATTATCCTTTAAAGAGCATTCCAAGGTGGTGGTTTGAACTTGAATGAATCCTAGATTGTAGATGAAGTATGGAGAAAATTTTTACTGACATCAGAGGGATATAAAAAAGATGGTGATCATCAATGCATATTTGGATGCAAGGTACATTTTGGAGCCATGCATATTCAAGACACATTGTAAGTGCATAAACAAAGTTTGTAAAGTTATAGTTTCAAATGGTGTGTTTTCAAATTTTGTTTCCATTGAGATGGTTCAGAAGTTGAATTTTCCAAGGATACTACATGAGAGGCCATATAGGGCACATGGGATTAATGTGGAAGACCAAGTTGAGGTGACAAAGCAAGCACAAGTGCACTTTAGCATTGGGCCATATGAGGACAGCCTATGGTGTGACATCATTCCCATAGTGGATTTTCATTTGATCCTTGGAAGAGCATGGAAGATAAGTAAATGTACCCTCCATGATGGAGCAAAGAAAACTTACACATTCTTGGATAGAGGAAGGAGAGTTGCGTTGCAGCCCTTGAAAGGTGAAGAAGTGTCATGGACATTGACAAGGAGTGTTGGTATTTTGGAGTGGAATGGACTCTTGGGGAGTGAAGAGAAGACAACAAACAAAAGGATAGAAGAGAAGATTGGTGAGAATGCTAATGACAGCATTGAACAATCAGTAGAACACATATAAAGTGTTTCTGAATAGAGATGCATGTGAAGATGAACAAAGAGAAGTCAGAGTATGAGGATACTAGTGTGCCATAGTTTCCCATCTATAACTAGTGAGATGCACATAGCTCATGTACCTCATGCTAGTGTGCTTGGATACCTTATATACACTATTTTTCATTAGACTAGACATTATCCAAATAGTGAGTATTTATATAAATTTCTATAACACATAAGCGGTCCTCCTTTTACACCAATTAATAATAGTGAATACCCTCATAGGTAGTTGGATAATGTCTAGTCTAATCCAAGCACACTAGCACGAGGTATATGAGTTATGTTCATATCACTAGATATAGATGGGTATTAATGCTTAATTGAAAGATACATTCCCATAAAAATGTGAACTCCTATTAATCTACAAACTCTTATGTTAAACAACTACAAAATAAAGTCAACATAGTTCCATTGTAACACTTAGTAGATATAATTGAAGACTATCATTTGGGCCCTACAATCTTCCCTTAAAGGAACAACTATATGCTTGGAAATGTTCCTACATTACCACCAAGAAAAGATCACATTCTAAACTTTTGAATCAATATGTTGGTGTTTCAACTGTACCTATGGGATAGTGTACTCCAAATAGATGTCCATCTACAAAGAACCAACTGGAATCTATTAACCAACCTTCTAACTATCAAATCATTATGCTTTCAAATCAATTACCTGTCGACGTATCCCTTGTGAGGGAGAGAAGCCAAACATATAAAGAACATGCACATAAACACGACAGCTGAAAAACTTAAATGGAATACACCAAGAAGTACCAAATGATGAATGCTCAATTGTTGTAATGGCAAAGCAATATCAAAACCGTCCATTTCTAGAACTTGATTTTTCTATAGTCCTAATGATTTTTCTTATTTCTTGAACATTTTTGACATACTTAAATGGAATACATAATACCAAATGATGAATGCTCAATTGTTGTAATGGAAAAGCATCAGAACCGTCCATTTCTAGAACTTGATTTTCTAGTCTAAATGATTTTTCTATAGTCATAATGATTTTTCTAGAACTTGATTTTCTAGTCTTAATGATTTTTCTATAGTCCTAATGATTTTTCTATAGTCTTAATGATTTTTCTTTCATCCTAATGTTTGTTGCTCTTGATAAATTAGGCCTTGAATTTGAATTTTTGTTCACTATTTTATTTCAGCTTGATATTTCATTCATTTTTCATATACATAGAGACTACACATGCTGATAAAAAAATGAGCTATTTGATTAAGGTTAACTATTCATGATTGTAAATAGTCAATATTTCTAATGGTACTCCTTGATGTTTTCCATTTTAAAATAATCATGTTTCTATGGCTATGATAAATGTCCCTTTGTGTTGAGAAAATTAGAGTTCAAAAAATGGCTACAAACAAATCATCCTTCTTCCACCAACATTCTAGTCATTGTACAAGTAATGAGTCATTCCATTCAAGAAAGACCATGTCTGACAATATCAACCCAGAACAAAATAAGGAGTATGTAGAATTTAGTGATTGTATCTTCCATTAGAGCCACTTCATATGCACAGGTGATGAACATGCATATTTGTCTGAGCTCTATTGGGAGCTTACCCACCAACACATGTACATTGTTAAAATCACCACAAATCTATTTGTTGCTGGGTCTAGCTCCTAGTATTACTTGGTCAAATATGCATTTTTTTCACTTGTTCATATACCTTCTATGATCAACTCTTATATGCACAGGTGATGAACATTTAGATTTTCCTAAGCAGTACTTTGAGTAGTCCTCCAACACATGTACTATTTTGAAAATCATCACAAGTCCATTTGTTGGAGGAAATCTCATACTACACATGTTTGGAGGTCTGAAGGAAATAAGAGATTTTAAAGAGTCACAAGTCTTAAGATTGTACTTAATATAGCCAAGCTTCATTCAATGGTACATTCAAACATGAAACAAACCATTCTTAAACTAGATTAAACTAGTAAACCAAAGGACATACTGATTATAAGTAAACTAGTAAACCAAAGGACATGCTTTTACTACTAAGTCTCTGTTTGTTGGGCATACTGATTATAAGTACTTGACATATATCACAAATCTTGCTAATTAAGGTTGGCAGGATGATTACGCCTATCCTGAAAAAAGAATATCAAATCATTATGCTTTCAAATCAATTACCTATCAGTGTATCCCTTGTGAGGGAGAGAAGCCAAACACATAAAGAACATGCACGTAAACACGATAGCTAAAAAACTTAAATGAAATATGCCAAGAAGTACCAAATGATGAATGCTCAATTGTTGTAATGGAAAAGCACCAGAACCATCCATTTCTAGAACTTGATTTTCTAGTATAAATGATTTTTATATAGTCATAATGATTTTTATAGAACTTGATTTTCTAGTCTTAATGATTTTTCTATAGTAACGATGGTGCGGTGCATTATTGATATAGGCTCGATGGCTCTTGTCAATGTGCCAAACTGTCAATGTGGGGGTGGGCAGTGTGTGTTGAAAACTTCACGAACATAGAGAAACCCTAGATGACAATTTTGGTGCTACCCAAATAGAAAAAAAGGTTGCTAATGTGTATATATTTAATGTTTCTAATGTAAATACTATTCATTATATTATAAGAGCTAATGTAGATTGGGAATCACGGGGAAATAATGGTTGCAGATACTTTATTTGGGTTGATGACAACTCAACTGCATCTATCTGCCCATCTCCACTTATCCACGATGAAGGATTTGAGTGCAAAACATGTCAGGCTAGAGGAAATTCCAAAATTATATTTTTACGATGCCTTCTTTGTATTGTAATTGCATATCTTTGTTGCGACCATATGTAGGGATGAACTTAGGAATTAGTTAGTTTAGTATTTTCATATTGTAACTAATATTTTAATATGGATATGACGTAACTTCTCTTTGCCTCAAGTGCGCATAAATATGGTTTACATCTTTTTTTAGAATAATTCTTCATGTTTATGGATCAGGTGAGCCCCAATCTGCTATCAATTGCATGATTTTACGTATAGTGTTTTCTTGGTTATTCCATTTGTTTCTTGACCTTTGAAGGCCATTTAGTAATTTCAACTACACCTAAGGATCCATCATTAGTTGTGGAAAATAGGATTCTTGTTGCAATGCCCAAGCTACAAGATGGGAAAGAGAGGAAAGAAGAGTGGAAAGAAGATGATATTCCTAAGATCATGGATGGACACAATGTTGTAGACTTTATTGATCTAGATATATTACAGAGGCTTGAAGAACTGGAGAGGGAAGAAGGGCTTTGGATGGTAGCTAAGGGTGACAAGGATGATGAGATGGGCTTGCCAACATCTGCTGAATACAAGGTATCAGAATGATAGGCTATAAGTATCAGAATAAAAAATTTTGTAAAAGGAAGAAATACATATGCATCATCATTTAATACAAAATATAAAAGTATCCCACAGACACATAGTTGCTATTATAACAACCATCCTCTAATCCCATGGTGTACTAGTCTCAAGGTAAGAACAATTTACTTAAGCCATCATATAAGTATCATCCTAAAGTTTAAATAGACATTGACTATGGATTGACTATCATTTTCAAGCTTGAGCGAGGCTTCATACCATGCACCATCCATAGATTTATACGCAACACTGATTTAAGTTGGAGGTAAACTACATGTGTCATGTAAACAACATGGTTGAATGTAATCTCTTTTGCATGTTTTCAAGAGTTTTCCCACAATACAAGTGTAAATAACGCATTGAACATAATCTACGAACATTGTATGGTATGAAGTCTCACTGAAATTTGAAATATATCACTCCTCATGTTATTGTCAAAATTAAATTCAAATATTTCTCAAAACATTTATTCATTATATTCTTCTGAAATGTCTATGTGGTGGTAGACAGATTTTCTAAAATGAGCTAGTTACATTGCACATCTTTTCTTTAAGGAGGTTGTAAGGATACATGGACTCCTACTAAGCATTGTATCAGACAGGGATAGTAAGTTCATGAGCTATTTTTGGCAAACCTTGTGGAAAAGACTTGGAACTAACCTATCATTTAGCTCAGCTTATAGCCATCCACAAATAGATGAAGAGTGGACATGTAGAGGATTTTACTCAAACTATGAAATAAGTACAAGAGCATGTGACATGGATCCCCCACATGATAGAGGTCGCAGGGATACTCCTCCCACCCATTTGTTAGCAATGGTAAACCTTATTGAAATTATACAAATTAGATAGTTGAAAAATGTTATATTATTATGTTATTTTATTTAGGGTTTTGGAGTTATTATGATAGTTTTATTGATATTACTGTCACAATTTGATGTTCAAGATAGGGGAAAAGCACTTGCAACAATAGAGGCAATAGTTGTAGATATAGATGAGGATATCCCAAAAATCCCTAATCTAATAAATATGTTGAAGAAAAAACTAAAAAGATTCAATACATAAATTATTAGCAAAAGAAAATTTTAGAAAAAGCTACCAAACATCTTAAGACTGTGAGGGACTCATATAGAAGGAGTTTCATCCAGAACCCAAAGTACGAGCGTCCTCCCTTTATTCCATTGAGGGATTGGAATGAGTTCATTTTGGATGTAAAGGAGAAAGGGGATACTCAAAGAGGAATTACACCAGCAAATGAGAGAAGAAGGTATGCAATAGTATTAACTACTAGTAGAATGTAATAATGCACTAAATAGTGATCTTTATATCTATATCATGTAACATATTTCAAAATTTTCATAGGTTGTAGGACACATCAAAGGAAACAAAGGCCAGACTGCAAAAGATTTCACAATAGCTGAAAAACATAATTGTAGGCATGATGGTCACAATTTTTTGGAGACAACGTAATTGAGTTGTATACCTAGACGATGGAGAGCAACTTCTGCTCCTCTGATTCCAAGTTGACACTGCAGGATCCAAAGACCATAGATAAGGAATAAATTTATAGAGTGGGGGAGGGCCATAACGACCAAAATAATACAAGACAAACCTCAAGTTAAATGAGGCAACTACAAACATTTTAATACATTTTTATTATTAAATAATGAAATTTGCATATACTAGTGTTCTAAGCCCCCTCTATGCAAATTTCATTATTTAATAATAAAATTCTATTAAAATGTTTGTAGTTGCCTCATTTAACTTAAGGTTTGTCCTATATTATTTTTGTCATTATGGCCCTCCTGCGCTCTCTAAATTTATTCCTTATCTATGATCTTGGGATCCCGCAATGTCAACTTGGAATTGGAGGAGCAGAATTTGCTCTTCATCGTCTGGGTATACCACTCAATTACGTTGTCTCCAAAAAAATGTGACCATGATGCCTACAATTATGTTTCTCAGTTGTTGTGTCCCAAAACCCCTTATGACCCTTTACAACATTTTAAGACCTCTAAGATGTATTCTTAGAGGTCTTAAAATGTCGTAAAGGGTCATAAGAGGCTCCTAGGAGGGGCTAGATGAGCTTCCACCTTCATGTGGTTGGCCTTGTTAAGTAGAGAATGTTAATTAAACTATTCTCGAAACAAAGAGAAGCTCAATAATTTAAGGTCTTAGTCCACAGACAAATTAAATTAGACTTATTAAGCCTCTTATTGTAGTTAGTAATAAGATTGATTTGCAACCACTAGAGACTACTCTACAAGCTTGAAGAAGTGGTATATTTTAGCAAATGAAGAGTGGAAAGAAGATGATATTCTTGAGATCATGGATGGACACAATGTTGCAGACTTTATTGATCCAGATATCTTGCAGAGGCTTGAAGAACTGGAGAGGGAAGAAGGGCTTAGGATGGCAGCTAAGGGTGACAAAAATTTCACAATACCTAACAAACATAATTGTAGGCATCATGGTCACATTTTTTTGGAGACAATATAATTGAGTTGTATACCCAGATGGAGTGCAACATCTGCACCTCTGATTCCAAGTTGACACTGTGGAATGGAGAACAACTTGGAACTGGGGGTGCAGAAGTTGCTCTCCATCGTCTGGGTATACCACTCAATTACGTTGTCTTCAAAAAAATGTGACCATGATGCCTACAATTATGTTTCTCAATTGGTGTGTCTCAAGACCCCTTATGACCCTTTACGATCATTTACGATCTCTAAGAATACATCTTAGAGGTCTTAAAATGTCGTAAAGGGTCATAAGAGGCTCCTAGGAGGACCAGATGAGCTTCCACCTTCACATGGTTGGCCCTGTTAAGTAGAGAATGTTAAACTATTATCGAAACAAAGAGAAGCTCAATAATTTAAGGTCTTAGTACAAGCACTAGAATTGAGTTTTTTGGCATGGGCTGGGAAATTTTTTTATATCAACATGCGATAGATTTTGGGCAAAAAACTCTATCGCATGTTGATATACAAAAATTTCCCAACCGTGCTAAAAAACTCAATTCTAGTGCTTATACTACATGACTGATGTTAGGGGGAGGGGGGGTGAGGCCAGATGAGCTTCTACCTTCATGTGGTTGGCCTTGTTAAGTAGAGAATATTAAAGTATTCTCAAAACCAAGTGAAGCTCAAACTAACATACCTTCATTATTTAATCAATTTCATTCATCCTAGGTCTTTGCTCATAAGTGCATTTTGAATGTGTCATTGGCAGGCAACTATCAAATAAAAAACTAGAAGGGCCAATGGTCAACTTCTCATTGTCATTGTCTGGCATGATTCGGCTTCATTTTGTGTAAGTAATCTCATATTGAATGTGTCAACCTCTCTTGGCCTAATGTGGATTATTTCATTGGTTTGTGTTTTTGAGTAGGTGAAGTGTTAAATCAGTTCCTATCTTCTATTCTTAATTCATTTAAATTGTAGGAGGGCCTGACAGATATACTCAAGATAGAATTGACTGCTAGTCTGGGTAATTGAACACACTGAGTCTTTGGCTTGAGAGAAAGAGTTGGGTAATGTTGTTTCTGGAGACTTGTGTAATTGTCCTCAATGGCCTCTTTTTTTTTAACAAGCTATTTTTATATATATGTAGTGTCCATGTTTTTTTTAATATAGATTATTTTTGTGTATATGCTAGTGCTATGGAACCTAAATAAACAATTATAAATGTAATAGATAATGTCTTCGATGAAGGAATTGATGTACCACATGTAAACCAAAATCCATGCTTAATGCCATTTTGTGCAAAATGAGTTTGTCTATTAGCATATCATATTTTGTTACACCCTTCATGACTGTAATGTTTAAGTTAAGTATTGATGCAATTTTCTAAAGTAGCAAGTTCTGTTGTCATTGTTTTTTTTCTAGTGGTTCTGAGGAGATCAAGAATTATCAAGGAAAGATATTGAAGTGGAAAGGAAAAGTTTTTGAGAGGTTACAAATATTGAGTCATCGATCAAGTATACTTTTTTTTAAGTAATCGCTACAGAAATGGTTAAGTTTTCCTAAATTTTTAAAAATAAGTCATAATTATTTAGTATCATATTCTTAGCTGCAAGTTGCAGGTCTTCATACCATAAATTTTGGAGTTCAACTCTTACATGGACAAAGTTGTAGGTTATATTGAACCATCTGTTATCTTTTTTGACTCTTTAGTTGTCAGAAAGATTAAATTCACATCCTAGTTGTCATTATGTTTGGGACATAAAGCTTTATTTAACTAAATTAATTCTTTTAATATTGAGATAAAAAATCTACAAATAAAGCCTAGACTGAGGACTGCATAGAAAACTATCATATGAAGAACTACTGAAATGGCGGTATCAAAGTTCCTTACAAGCAATCCACATATCAAAATCTAGTTGTAGGATTGAAAAAAAAGACAAGATAAAAAATTTCATAGGCCCATACAAGACACCCACCAAAATATAGACCATCAATTTATAGAACCCTTGCAAGATATCCCAAGGAACGACTAGTGAAAACCAGATAGATAGAAAAAAGACCATAACCATATGCTGCCTCACCTATTTGAGGTAAGCCAAACTTAGTCCAATTCTCTTAACAATGGTACATATCCATCCAAGTGTAGCAACCTTCAAAGATTTGTAGTGGCAAAGAGAATCCCCATATTTTATCAGCCTAACATAGTCTTTGGCCACTTTGGCAATGAGATTGCGAGCAATATTGATTTGGCCAAGGGCCAACCTATAGTGATCTTTATCATATAAAATATTTAGTAGATCTCCATAAAATGGATGCACATCATCTTGGCAGGGGAAATCATCTTATCAAATACATCTGAAGCAGCAACAACAACAACAAATACATCACTGACACTTTTCGGGCATATTTCATTGACTCCTCAAAATGAGCAGCCTTTATTTCAGCTACCTCATCACTACCATCCTCATCCATTGCCTCGGGGTTCTCACTTCTTTTTCTTTCACATTCAATATCTTGTAAAAGTGCAGAGGAAAGAGAACATGACAAATTGAAATAATAAGATAAAAGTTGAGGAAAATTGAATCAAAATATGTAAAATTCTAACAAACCAGTTCAAAAAAACCATTAAGAAATTCATAACCAAATCTAGTTTGCAAAAGCCACCACAATTGAAACTCACCTTCTCAATATTTTCTCTAATAGCATACTTGCAAGCCCACTGACAAATATCTGTAATATTGGCTCCATTGAATCCTTGGGTATAACAGGCCAATGCCATTAGGTATAATGAAAACTATTTTCTTGGTTGTCATACCATCCATCTCTGTCAACAACTGGTTAAGGACTATGTTCGTAGCACCACCAACATCCCCAACACTACTTCCACGCTACAAACATGCAAACCAATTATACATCACCAGTCAGAGCCTATCTCTCAAATAGTTCAAACAAATGAAAAAACCCACTGTTTCACGCAGAGCAAAGAAGATGGATTGCTAGAGCCCGCTGACAAATCTCTGTAATATCTCATCAATAAATATAATGGATGGGGCATTCTTCTTAGACTCCTCAAAAGCCTTCTGGAGATTTCTTTCACTTTCTCCAACCAACTTTGACATGATCTCAAGTCCATTGATACAAAAAAAGAAGGTTCCGGTTTCATTTGCCACTGCCCTAGCAATTAAAGTTTTCCTAGAACTAGGAGGCCCATAGAGAAGAATACCCTTTTGGGGCTTCACACCAATAGATTTGAAGAGTTGTGGGCATCTAAGAGTAAGCTCTACCAATTCATGGATCACCAGTCAGAATTAGTTGAACTAGACTTTCTTTGTTGTAGAATTGATTTAGTATAGAATATTTTCCAGCAGGATTTTTTTTTTTAAAAGCAAGATTTTCATAGCATTATCTACCACGTGAGCAAAATTTTCCATAGCTAAATTTCCTTGCCATAATTAATATTTCTCTAGCGACTTAAAAGTTAGTAAGTCCTCGGCTAAAGGGCTGATAAACTAAATAAAGTTTCAAACATATGAACAGATAAAACTCATACAAGCAAAAGCCAAAGCCAAATTGAATAGCATTGGCTATTTGTCAGTGGAAGGTCCCTGCTAGAATAGACATATTTGTCACTTCATTAAGATGACAATTGTGTACTAAGTTTCCTAACTGTATAAGTCATCGTCATCTTTATTATCTTTTGTAGAAAATACATCCGAAGCACCAACAAAAGCACCAAGAAATTGAAATTCAGAACCAAAGCCTTGAGAGTTTTGTAGTGTTTGTGCAAAGGCTTGATACTTCCGAATATCAGCATCACTGACACTTCTTCAGGCATATTTCATTGACTCCTCAAAATGAGCATCCTTTATTTCAGTGACCAAATTTTTTGACCAATATTAATTTATATTGGTCGAAAGATTGACCAATACACCAACAGATGCCAATGTTATTTTTGGCCTAGATTACCCTCATTTTTTACCAATATTGGTGTTGAACATTCAATGGTTTCAGGAATGGGTCAATATTTCAATGTAGATAATAGTGACGAACCAGTTGGTCGACTATTCAACCATGTTGGGTAGAAACTTCGACCAATAGTGCGTCAAAAAATGGTGCAAAATGTACTAGTGATGGCTCACGAGCTGCAAGCTAGGGCATCATGCATTGTTTATGAGCTCACTATTTGAGCACCTCATGTCCCTATTTGATTGGTCGGTGCTCTGTTTGTTATATTGATGCTATTAGATCAAATAGGGACATCAGTAATAAAATAATATATACACTTATTATTTTGAATTTGATCTCTGACATCATGCAATGTTATTGCTATCAAAATAGTAAGTGTATTAATGTATGATCTAATAGCAGCAACCTCATTAATCATTACCTTTGACTCCTCCATCATTATAGAAGAGACAACTACCTACAACTATATTTCATAATTCCTCCTTTGAAGTCATAGGTTAGTTTAAAATGGAGAGGGGTCTTGAAATATTGTAAGTAAAAACATTACATAGTGGCATTCAGATTAAGTTATTGTAAAAATATTTGAATTTAATTTTGACAATAATTATACATTAATACACTTACTATTTTTAATTTGAGCTTGGGCATCATGCAATGTTATTGTTGTCATTGCATGCTTGCTGTTGTTGTGCACCATATATTGTTTTATACACTATTTATTTCATTAAGACTATGAGCTTGGTTTTTCTTTCAGAAATGTATGGCTTGACTATGCACATGCATAATTGTAGATGAGGATCAGTAATAGGATGTCATTCATTTCTTAGATATTTTTTATCTAACCTCCATCTCTTTTTTCTTTGCAAGTTCTGTATCACACAAGGGTACACTAGATTCATACCCGGGTCAAAAATTCATCACTTCAGGCAATGTCTGGCACCCTTATTATTTATGTTCATCCTCTTATGCATGCATGTACTCTGGCATTTTCCTCTGAAATTTATTTTCCATGTATAGTATATACAAGTTATTTTCATATATATACATGTAATCTTTAGATGCAAAAATTTTGTTTCCTTTACACGTATCTTTGCATGAAATGAATACAAATTAAACAAGATAATCTAATAATGAAAACTAGGGTATTGTAGTCACTCATCTAGTAATTAGGTCCCCAAACCATTACTAGGGATTGAACATAATTATAAGTCCCCAAACCTATTGTTCTATGTGTATAAAATAATATATGGTGCACAACAGCAGCAAACATGCAATGACAACAATAACATTGCATGATGCCTGAGCTCAAATTCAAAATAGTAAGTGTATTAATGTATGATCTAATAGTAGCAACCTCATTGATCATTACCTTTCACTCCTCCATCATTATAAAAGAGATAACTACCTACAACTAGGGAATCATGCATTATTTATGAGCTCACTATTTGAGCACCTCATATCCCTATTTGATTGGCTGGTGCTAAAACAGTGAGCTCATAAATAATGCATGATGCCCTAGCTTGCAGCCCGCAAGCCATCAAGACATTTCCTCATGAAATGATCATAAACAGGGAGTACTACATAGTGAATATCAACAACAAAACAAATAAAAAGAGATCAAACACTTCACACAATATATGTTGTTTTATAAGATTTTATTAAGACTAAATATATTGTTTTATGAGCTCATTGTTTGAGCACCTCATGTCCCTATTTGATTGGTTAGTGATCTGTTTGTTATATTGATGCTATTAGATCAAATAGGGACATCAGTAATAAAATAATACACTTACTATTTTGAATTTGAGCTCATAAAGATTAAGATATCCTACTATTTTGAATTTATATGTGCTTTGAGCAAATGAAATTTTTGTAATTTTGTAATTTTAAAAAAGAAAGTGTCATTTGTAATTTTTGTGAATTCGAAGAGCTGCTGTGAAGATGACACTGCACTTTTGTGTGGCGCGAAGAGGGCATTGTATATGAGCTCACTGTTTGAGCACCTAAATTTCATTTTGATGGCATTTGTTGATTTAATGGCACAATATGAATGTTAATAATGGCATTGTTTACATCTTAGCATTTGGAATGCTCGATGACCCGTGAGCTTTGAGAGCTAGGGCATCATTGCTATTACCTTCAAGGCATTGTGTGAAGTGTTTGATCTCTCTTTATTTATTTTTCTATTGATATTCACTATGTGGTACTTCCTATTTATGATCATTTCATGAGGAAATGTCTTGATGGCTCACGGGCTGCAAGCTAGGGCATCATACATTGTTCATGAGCTCACTGTTTAGTACTAGCATTGTTTACATCTTTTCATTTGGAATGCTTGATGACCTGTGAGCTTTGAGAGTTAGGGCATCATTTCTATTACCTTCAATTAATTGTGTGAAGTGTTTGATCTCTCTTTATTTGTTTTTTTGTTGATATTCACTATGTGGTACTCCCCATTTATGATCATTTCATGAGGAAATATCTTGATGGCTCACGGGTTGCAAGTTAGGGCATCATACATTGTTCATGAGCTCACTATTTAATATCTAGCTAGGCCATGTAAATGGTGCCAGGCCCACCCAATCAGCCCAACAAAATGTGTCATGTTTATCTTTGTCAAATACACTCATTCACCATTTTGTTCTTGTTCTTCACACAAATATTGCATCAAAAGTAATTGTAAACAATGATTCAAAGAAAAAAGAAACAACTACAATAGATCAAACCCCAAAATAATACAATCAACTACAATAGTTCACAGTCTCAATGAAATAAACAGTGTATAAAACAATATATGGTGCACAATAGCAGCAAGCATTCAATGACAGCAATAACATTGCATGATGCCCAAGCTCAAATTCAAAACAATAAGTGTATTAATGTATGATCTAATAGCAACAACCTCATTGATCATTATCTTTCACTCCTCCATCATTATAGAAGAGATAATTACCTACAACTAGGGAATCATGCATTGTTTATGAGCTCACTATTTGAGCACCTCATGTCCCTATTTGATTGTTCGGTACTCAAACAGTGAGCTCATAAATAATGCATGATGCCCTAGCTTGCAGTCCACAAGCCATCAAGACATTTCCTCATGAAATGATCATAAACGGGGAGTACCACATAATGAATATCAACAACAAAACAAATAAAGAGAGATAAAACACTTCACACAAAATATGTTGTTTTTTAAGATTTTATTAAGACTAAATATATAATTTTATGAGCTCATTATTTGAGCACCTCATGTCCCTATTTGATTGGTCGGTGCTCTATTTATTATATTGATGCTATTAGATCAAATAGGGACATCAGTAATAAAATAATGCACTTACTATTTTGAATTTGAGCTCATAAAGATTAAGATATCCTATTGTTTTGAATTTCTATGTGCTTTCAGCCAATGAAATTTTTATCATCATGATGAAGTAATAATGCATTAAATGTCTTACTTATGTCCCTATTTGATTGGAGGGTGCTTTGTTTTTTATATTGTTGCTATCAAAGTAGAATGACAATGGTGATTCAATGCATCTACAGCCTCAACAACATGGTAGTATTGATCCAATAACAAAAAATATATTACAAATGCCAAGCTCATGATCTCAATGAAATAAATAGTGTATAAAACAATATATGGTGCACAACAACAACAACAAGCATGCAATGGCAGCAATAACATTGCATGATGCTCGAGCTCAAATTCAAAACAGTAAGTGTATTAATGTATGATCTAATAGTAGCAACTTCATTGATCATTACCTTTCACTCCTCCATCATTATAGAAGAGATAACTACCTACAACTAGGGCATCATGCATTGTTTATGAGCTCACTATTTGAGCACCTCCTGTCCCTATTTGATTGGTCAGTGCTCGAACAGTGAGCTCATAAATAATGCATGATGCCCTAGCTTGTAGCCCACAATCCATCAAGACATTTCCTCATGAAATGATCATAAACGGAGAGTACCACATAGTGAACATCAAAACAACAAAACAAATAAAGAGAGATCAAACACTTCACACAATATATGTTGTTTTATAAGATTTTATTAAGACTAAATATATTGTTTTATGAGCTCATTGTTTATGCACCTCATGTCCTTATTTGATTGGTCGGTGCTCTGTTTGTTATATTGATGTTATTAGATCAAATAGGGACATAGAATTTGATATCGACCTATCATATATCCATTCCAAATGATATAACTCCATTTGAATAAACATACATACCAACCATTTGACAAAATGTCCATATGAAATTTAGAGCAATACATTATTTTATAGTGAATTCATGATTTATAATGCCCCTTGACTTATAGTGAATTAATTTTATAGTGAATTCATGATTTATAATTTAGTTGTAGCAACTCAATGTGTTTGAACTCAATAATACCCCTTACTTGGTTTCCTACAAAGCCTTTGGCGAAATCTGTCAAAAAATGAGAAGCTATGAGAAGGTGACATGAAGCTAATGAAAGGAGGCATCTCCAATTTATTTTGCAGATATACACATTAAGGATCATGTCAGATAATACAAGGGAATTCGATCAAAATAGGGAGACAATCTTTAGATTGTTGTCTAACTTTCAAAGAGAAGGCGATGACTGTCCATGCAAGAGTTGTAACGGCTTAAAGACAAGAAGAATCAAAATCAAAATAGCAAAGAGACATTGTAGGGAGAATGGTCACATTGAAGGGGGGTTTGATTATAATCTAGTGGTAAGTTGTTTGTTATATTGTTTTCACAATTAATATACATATGAACCATGGAAGGAGATTTGTTATCACATTGAAGGGGGGTTTGATTATTATCATTTTTATATAGGTCGATCTCCCCAGTGTGAATATAGAGGAACATGGAGGTGTGAGTATTAAAGTTGAAGATTGTGATCCCATGAAAGATGATGGTCATACACCAGAAAACACATTTGAAGATGATGGTATGAATGCATTTATCATTGACACATTTGGTACTCGTGTTGCTGATGCTACCACTGATGATGATTATGATGAGGATGACATTGATGACATCCATGATATACCTCTACTTGAGAAGGAGGACACAACCCTTTATGAAGACTCCCAATCTACTCTTCTCTCTACTATATTGTTGTTGGTGAATTTGAAGGTTATGAATGGTTTATCCAACATAGCAATGACACGTATGCTAAGGTTTGTCATATATGTCATTATAGTCTATAAAAGGTGAAACATGTACCATTAAGATTGTTTATAGTAATGACTTATATTATTTGTTGTAGATTGATAGGTGACTTTCTGTTACCACCATCAAATGTTCTCCCTCATTCGTATCGAGAATTATGTGCCACTATGAAACATATTGGAATGGAGTATCAAACAATAGACGCTTGTCTCGAAGATCATATTATTTATTATACAGAACATGAAAATGTAACAGAATGCCCTGAATGCCATATGAGCAGATATTGACATGATCAAGTGACAAAAAAGGTGCGTCGCAAGGTTCTTTGTCACATCCCCATTATTCCACATCTGAAATGATTATTCAGGTGCAATAGCTTGGCATAATTTATGGATTACCATGCATGCGGCAGGAGTCGAGATGACATTATTCAAATGCCTACAGATGGTTCATCATTTATGGACATAGCGGAAAAGTGGCCACACTTTAAAGAGGAACCTCAAAATCTCAGGCTTTCTTTAGTAGCAAACAGTGTCAATCCGCATGGAGAGATGAGATCCATTTTCTCGGTGTGGCCTATTTTTGTTATATACAATAACCTTCCTCCATGGCTGTCAATAAAGAGGGAGCACATTATGTTGGAAATGATTGTCCCAAGTATCTTATTATTTTATATTTATCTACATGTAATTGTAAGTCTTGGAGTGAAATGGCCACAATAATTATCTGATGTTGTTGTTAATTCAACTAGGTAAGTACCAAGTGAAAGATATGAATGCATATATTGTGCCTCTTATTGATGAGTTGTTGGTGTTATGGAATGGTTTCACTATGTATGACATCTCCTGACCAATTGGACAAATAAAATTTCAATTCCATGCAATGCTTGTGTGGACAATTCATGATGCTACAAGGTTGACACATTTTTGTGGTATGCTATGGTGAATTCTAGTTGTACATGATAATTCAAATTCTAAAAATATACATATTTAATCCAATTTTATCATTATATTGTAGGTCTTCAAACAAAGGGAAAATTTTCATGTCCAATGTGTGGTCCAAAGATGAAATCCCATCATTCCAAAAGTTTAAGAAAATAGGTTTTTGATGAGTATAGGCAGTTCCTCCCTAGAAATAATAAGTATCGAAGTGTAGAAAGACATATTTTCAATGGGAAGGAAGAGACTACATAAAAGCCCCAAAGAATGACACCTCACCTATGGTAGTTGGAATATAATAGAATTCGAGGCAATATCATTCCATGTAATGGTCGATGTTTGAAAATTATATATTTTGATTGTGTTTTGTTGGCTAATTATGTAGTTAATGATCTTGAAGGTCGTGAAGGCATCACCAACTAGCTTCCAAAGGGACTATAATGTTATCCTAGAGAATTTAGTAGGTTGCCCTACTATGAGCATCTACAAATTGTGTATTTTTTTGATACTATGCATATTGGAAAGAATGTAACAGAGACACTGTGGAAAATATTGGACGGAAGACGTGACAAAGAAAAACTTGGCAAAATTTGTAGTGACATTCATGATTCCAATCATGCAATGAAAAATATCATTGAATCAAATAGCAATGGAGACTGGATCAATGCAAATACTCTTCCTTGGTTATTAACAGAGAAACAAAGTAATGCCATAAAAGAAGTGATCTGAAAAATTTGATTTCCTACAGGATTTTCTACAGATATAAGCAATCTCATATCAAAGAAAAATGATTTTGGGCCAAGGATGAAAACACATGATTGACATACCTTCATCAAGGTAAGTCATAGTCTTTTGTATTTACAATATATTTGTATAATTGCATTCAATTTTCATTATATGAAATGATCAGTTGACAATTGTTGCAATATTTGCTACCCCTATCTCTCCTAGAGAACTTCGACAATAATATCAAACAAGTGATATATGATCTTAGAAAATACATGAGGTAAGAAGTGATATTTGTTCAATATATCAAACAAGTAATATATTGTAAAGTCTCGTATTTATATATTTATGTCTTGAATCCCTTGTAGGTGGTTGTCATATAAAGAAATCCATAAAGAAGATATAAAATATTGGAAGAAAAGAATTTGTCGATTAATGTGTGAAATGCAAAAGTGTTTACCTCCAAATTTTTTCAATGCACAAGAACACTACCTCATACACCAAGTTGAGGAGATTGAATTGTATGGACCTGTACATGCTAGGTCAATGTGGATGGTTGAGAGACACTTAAAATTTTTGAAGGGTTTGGTATGACAAAGAGCACATCTCGAGGGCTCTATGGTTGAGGGATATATGGTATCCTAGATGATGGTGTACGTTACTCAATATCTTCCTAATCTTGTAGTAAAGACCCATATAGATTGCATTTGGAATCTCAACTCAATCAAAAAATTTGAAGGGGAGTACTTGGTGGGAAATGGTAGATTCAGAAAACTAAAAGATAATAAATTATGAGATGTTATTTTAGTTAATTAATTCTTAATCTTCAAAATAAATCTTTTGTAAGTCATCTATTAACTTTTGTACAGCTGCTAAAGAGTGGAATGCAATACATTTATTTATTGCAAACAATCAAGATTGGATGACGGCATGGATTGAATGATGTCAGCATGATGGTCATAGATTAACATGGGAATCCATGTCTTCATTGGTTATACAAGCTCATCGTAAAGAAAATCTCCATGTTACACAAAAGAAAATAGATTTAGCATATGGTTTAAGAGATCACCATGTACTTATAAATTTGTTAATTAATCAACCATATGTTTTTCAACTCGTGATGCAATAATTTATACATGTTTGACATTATTGCAGGTGAAATACCACAAGGCTATGTTTTGCAATAATTATAAATTTTGCATCAAAAAGTTGGATGACATGAAGAGAACTTGTGATTCTGGGATAAGTGCAGTGTTCCAAGTGACTAATATTTCATCTAGAAATGACTTACATCCTCAAGAGATGCAAAATCGATACTATGGTATTTTGGTTGATATACTTGACTGTGACTTTAATTCTTTCAAATTAGTTCTCTTCGTTGTGAAATGGTACAGACTATGACTCAATAAAAATGATCCTGATAGAACTATTATTGAACATGACAATAGATTTCCAATGATTAATACAAGGTTGTTTGAGCTAGTTGGAGAAGAGCCCTATGTTCTTCCAAGCCAATGTGAGAAGGTATTTTACTCAGAGGTTCCACATAAACTGGGTTGGTCATTTGTTGTTAGACATGATCCAAGAGGAAGGTCGATAAAGTATAATGCGATGGAAGAAGATATTGAGGAAGATGAAGAAATGGAAGATGATGTAGATGATGATCATGATCGAGAGCTAGTCGAAGAAGAATATGAAGAATAAGATGATGATGATGCTACTACTGATGACGATGATGCTGCTACTAATGAGGATAATGATGAGGATGATGATGATGATGATGATGATGGTGATGATGATGACAACAATGATGATAGTGGTGGTGATGATGTTGTCGATGATGACGATCTTGATGATGAGATGGATGAAGAAGAATATCAATGACATGAATGAAATGTACAATTATGCCATATGTTTGGCATGTTATAACAATTGTTTTATATGTACTACTCTTATTCACCTTGTTTTATATGTCCTACTTATATGAGAGTTGCTTCTGCTAATTTTCTATTTCCTTGCACATCAATGCTGTTAAATCACAGGGGATTCTCTTTGTTCCCTACAATGGAGTGAGAGAATTCTGAATTGCTTAGTAATTGCTTTTTATTGCATGGTTGTCTTTGGTTTGTCATTTTGTTTTGAGTGTCTAGTAATTTAAACCAAAGAATTTGACTTAGCCAAAAAATGTGCAAGTCTACATTAGTATGTTTCTTTTTATTATAATTATAATTAGTATGAATGAACAAAATAATGACAATGCAATATTTGTGATAATGCAATATTTGTTGAAATAGCATTGATGACTTTGGTCAATGTGCCTATGTGTCAATGTGGTGTTGGCACATGCATGTTGAAGACGTCATGTACAACAAGTAATCTTGGGTGTCAATTTTGGGTTTGCCCAAATAGGAAAAAGGTCTAGATACATAATTATATTTTATGATTTAAAAATAATGTGACAACTAATTAACCATTTTATGAAGAACTATTGTACATTTGGTATTGTAGGGAAATAGTGGATGTCAATACTTTCGGTGGGTCGATCAAACCACATTTACATCTACTCCATCTACATCTATACCTGATGTAGGAAATGAGTGCAACTTGTGCAAGGCTCAAGAGGCAGCTAGTACCACCAAGATTGCTTCAATGGCGAAAGCAGAAATCATATTTCTGTGATGCCTTCTTTGTGTAGTTTGTGCACTACTTTGATGGGACGATATGCGTAAATGTGGTTAATAAAGGGCAATTGTAGATACTGATTTTTTTTATAGAATGTTTAGTAGATACACATAAAGAACATGCACATAAACACGACAAATGAGAAACATAAATGTAGATATCACAACAGCTAAGAAACATAAATGTAGGCATCATGGTCACAATTTTTTGGAGACACAACATAATTGAATGGTATACCCAAATGATGCAACACATCTGGGTATACCACTCAATTATGTTGTGTTTCCAAAAAATTGTGACCATGATGCCTACATTTATGTTTCTCAGCTGTTGTGTCCTAGGACCCCTTATGACCCTTTACGACCCTTTATGATCCCTAAGAATACATCTTAGAGGTCTTAAAATGTCGTAAAGGGTCATAAGAGGCTCCTAGGAGGGGTCAGATGAGCTTCCACCTTCACGTGGCTGGCCATGTTAAGTAGAGAATGTTAAACTATTTTCAAAATAAAGAGAAGCTCAATAATTTAAGATCTCAATCCACGTATGACAAATATATATCGATCCCTCTCAATGGCTACCAAATCAATAGATTTTTGCCAAGAACCTAGTCACAAAGAAACACCACAGACTGCACCATGAACCCATTGTGAAGAGGCATCTAATGTCTCATAAGTCACATCAAATGACCCACTTTTTGTAATCTATGTCTCTCAGCTCAGTTCACCAAGAAGAAGACTTCACCCAAGTCATCATGGACACTTTAGTGATCTACGAATCTCCAATGTGCAAGTTTAGCATGTCGCTCTCTTGACATCACATCTAACTCAATAATCCATGAGCCACTACCAAATCTACTGCAAAGTCATCTCTGAATGATCCATAACCAAATCATGAGCAGGAACCAGATCTGCAAGAACACCCTTCTGAATCGATACCAACCCGATCAACAAATATATATATATATATATATATATATATATATATATATATATATATATATATATATATATATATATATATATATATATATATATATTTAAAAAAATTGATTTACGTCGCATTTGTGAGGACCATAAAATAGCAATGGTTATTTGTTGAAACAATCCAACATCCAGTCTTTGCATGTACAAAATCATTGTCGGTAAAAAACTATAATGAAGGATAGCCGTCGTAACATTCCAATGGGTCTCCATCGCATGTACAACATCACTGTCGTTAAAAACTACAAACTACATATATCCATCATACACTTATGATGGATATCCATCACACTAATAGCATCTCCATCGGCAAACAAATTACAAATGACAACAACCCGTCAGAAGATTCTGACGGGTCGTCGTCATTTTTATTTTTTGTGACAGATAGGCGTCGCAATTGGGACAACCACAAATAGGTCTGACACCAGGTTCACCTTGTTTTCACCCCCTTCTTGCGATGTCCATTGTCATTGTAATTATGATGCCCATCAAAACCATTGATTTTTCTGATTGCAAAATTGTGACATCGGGTGGTGTCGTTATAGCGACGGTAAACCATCCCAATTCAAACGACCTATTGTCAGAAAAAGGTCTCAAATGTACTAGTCATTGCATAGTTTCTTGTATAGAGAATGGACATTCTATACAACTTCTAAATTTTTTACTAAGGCAGAAAGTTCTACCTATTTAACTGCAATGTCAGTTGAAACCTTTTGTAATACCTTGGTCTCAAACTTTCTCTCAGACCAGTATAATAGCTTATCATTTTCCTCATTGTCATCATTGTTCACCTTCTTCACAATTTGCACAAGTTGCTCTAAGATAGGTGCAAATTTATTTACATCATCCATTTCAAAAGCATCAATGAAAATACCTTTGATCTCATGTAAAACTTTCTTTTGTTGACATTCCCTTCTCATCTCTTCTTGTTTTCTCTTTTTCTTCAAAAGCTCCTACAATATTTGCATTTGTTCATATGTCAAATTATCAGTGTCCCACTTAGGAATCACTATAAATTCATTGAGTTTCACCTGTGTGGAAGGATATTTCTCCTTCTTCTTTTGTGCTTTCTTCCTCGGTGTATTTCGACTGAGCATTTGTATAACAGCTTTGATTTCCTCTTGTTCCTTGTTCCTTGGGCTTTGGATTTTCTTGTTCTTTCTCTTCCTTGGTCTTTGCCTTTTCCTTATCCTCCACATGAGGACTTACTAAAACTAATGAAAACTTAATTTCTTTCTCTTTGTTTGTCTCCTTGGCATATGTAATCTTTTGTGTGATTGTTGACTTGTCCTTTTTCTCTGCACTAGCACTTTGTGAGGCTTATAGATCAACTGTGACCATGTGGGGGCTTGCTGGTGTAGTCTCAATAGTTGAAGTACTCTCAATCCATGGATAATCTTGTACTTGGATTAGTACTAGATTGGTGCCTGGTAGAAACTTATCTGAGGCTTCCTCAGTTTGTATATGTTGTTGAATTTCTTCCTCAATTAGCACATGTGTTTTCATTGGGGTATCCTCAGTGATATCTACAATAGTGATCACATCCTATGACTCACTCACTTCAACCTTCTATCCTATTTCCTTCTCAATTTTTTGTTCATTGAAATCCTCCTTATTATTCAATTCTACTCCTATGGATGTGCTCGATTGTGAACTCTTATCAGTGATCATCCCAAAAATTATCTTCCACAATCTTGTGCTCTGTTGCACATCATCTTCAATTTTGTGTTGTAGAATAGAGTATGCTCAGAGCTTGGGAAAAAAACAATTTTTGTACTCCTCCATATATTACTTGATGTAATGTGGGGTTAGATCTAGCATGACTTGAGCTAGGGTGCTCTCCCTTATCTATTTTTTAGTCATCATGGCATACTACCATTTCTAATCTATCCTCTTGAATAATTCTTCTGGGATCAAATTTACCAACTGTAATGGAGTCATCTTAAAAGTACAAAGCATCTCAAGCATAGCTTCCTCTACTTTCTCCTTGTATTCATTACTCAATTTTTCAAACTTGACTTATTTGAATCCTACTAGGCTGTAATTGCTCTTGATGTTGTGGCATATTTCATCCATAGTCAATTATTTTATTTGTGATGGTGCCTTCTTCTTTACATTTTCATTTGAATCAGTTTCCTCATCATCTTCCTTCTCCAAGATCAACTTTCTTCTTGGTTTCTTCCTTGTATTAATCGACACATCCTTACCCTAAACTAATTTTCTCTTCCATGATGTAGGGGTCTTCTTCTATGGCTCAGTAGCTAGAATAGTAGAAGATGCTCTAGTTCTAGGTCTAAGTACTACAGGAGGAGTGGGCTTAGGTTTCTGTATCTGTTTCTTACTAGGCTTGGCAAATGATGCCTTCTTTCCTTTCTTAATGACTACAGTCTCCTCCTCTTCACTCTTTTCTGACTCACTAGACTTGTCTTCTCCTAATCCTTGAGTCAATGCAAGAGGTGCATCTTCCTCTTCTCCTTCTCCTAGCATCTTTTCTAGGTTCTTTACTAACTTCTTTCTTTTTCTCTCCATGGTTACACTTTTCAATCCCATGGTTATCTTGGACTTTTCCTCCTCATATGTCCCAAAAGGTTTTGCTTTGCTATCTATTTCCTCAGCTAATAGGGTTGTTATTGTTGTTGTTGTCTCATTTATATTCACTTCATAAGGTAATGGCCTAAGCCATGATACCCTCGGTGTTACTGTCTGTGCATATGTGAAGTCAGTATCAACTAGGAAACATATGTCTTTGTAGTACTTCTCCACTAGTGATACTGGGGTCCTCATAATTTCCCTCATTTTATTCTTAAATTCCACAAAATAGCTATCCATTATACTCTCAAAACTCTCCTATTTGATCAATAAATTCATTTATCTATATGGTAATAGGCCGGTTATTGCCCCATACAATATCACCAATAGTAGGAACAATATCATGTACATAGAAAAATAGATAGAGGAGCAGAGAACCAAACTTACACACTGAATTCTTTGCTTTCCTAATGGATGTGAGGTTCTCAACAAGTTGTGTTAGTTGTAGCTCGAAAAGGTCATAGGTATGATCCTTTTTCACCATCTTCCAAGCTTGGTCTACTCCTATACACAAAAAATTGTCTAATCTACTACATTGGTAAAACTTATGTGCTATCACCCTCATTGCAAAATCAATCTCTGGATCTGCTATTTTAGAGATGGCCATTCCTCTTTTGTTCCACACCACCTGTGTGTTGGCTTGAATAATCTCTTTGCTTTGACATCTCATAGTCTTCTTCCCTGATAGACTAGGGTAACCAGTTACTCGGTGTATCATCTCTTTTGTGATCTTGATTGGTCCACCCTCTAGCCAAATTTTCATGTGATGTACTTGGCTTAGTACTACCTTGATCCATTCGACCTTAAAATTCTATGGGAAGTCAAGGGCATGCACCAAACCTCACTCGGAAACCTTCTCGTGTTCAGCCTTCAACACCCCATTGTTTCACAATTTGTCATATGTTTCTCTAAGCTCATAGTATCCAATCTCTCCGATCTTGTACATATATCATGTGTGTGCATCATTGATCATTAAAAATTTAGGAGGGATAGATGATAGGGCACCCGTGAGATCTCCCTTAATCACGCTCTTAGGAACAACTTGAAATTTTTGCAGCTTACATGCATCATTCCTCACAAGTTTTACATTGAACACTTCCTTCCCTTGCTTCTTAACTGCAACATATGATGAAGATTCCATGTCTTTGAAATTTATATCTCCAATTATTGAAATAGATAACTTGGTAAATACCTTTCTCAATAGCTCTCAGATGATTACTAATGGCACAGTATGAATGATCTCTGCAAATCACACTTGACACAAAATCTATTGATAATCACTCTGGAATCACTCTTGAAAGTTCTCAAACAACTGGTAAAATGAGAATAAATGGTAACATTCTATTTTATAGACTTCAAATGGTCAGATTAGGGCTTCATTAATGATCGATCTGTACACTTTCTAGGTAAAATACAATTGTCTTGACAATCTCATGTCTACTTGGTAAACATAAGTTTAGTCAATACTACCATTTGGTTTTATCTTGGTATATATCATATCTCAACAACCACAAGAGCTCAACATACACTAGTGACTTAGTCAATATGAACTTAAAGTACTGATGCTCAACATCAAATATACAGTGTAGCTTCTTGTTCAAATCTTTCCTAATGCATCTTAATCTATGTAGATGTGGAATTTTATCATAACAAATGTTAGGAATTGATGTAAGATAAATCATTATAAGATTCATTTCCACACATACCTTCTTTACTTAGTTTGAAGTAGTGTGATCACTTGATCCATTGGATTGGGTGACCTCATGTTCACTATCTCCACTACTACTTGCTTCCTCTTTCTTCTTCCAAGTCTTGTTCATCTGGTTCCTCATCTGATCAGCAATCCCTTCATTTTTGTCTTGTTCATTTCTCAGTATATGTACTTTGTAGTCTCTCTTTAAGTGAAAAATCTTATTGCATTTGTAACAAACCAAACTTCCACTCATCCAAATCTTGGATTTTCCTCTAAAATGTGTCTTCAAGCAGTTTGCTCCAATATGACCATATTTTCCATAATAATGAAAACTATACCATGTATTGTAGTCCCAATTGTATGTGTTACCTTTCCTAGGTAATTTTGTATGTTGATTAGATGTCCACTTAGCTTTGGATCTACACTCATGTGCTCTATGTCCATATTTCTGACAGTTAAAACAATGTCCTTGAAATCTAGGTGAGGTAGGTGGATTACTGACCTTTGTCTTGCATTCATGTGCCTGATGTCCATGTTTCTTACAGTTAAAACAATTTCCATTAAATTTTATTTTAAGATTGGACTTACCAAATTTTCTTCTGCAGATGTTAGTTGTGTGTCCTATCTTTCCACATTGATGGCATGTAGGTTTGTTTTTCTTTACCTTTGCATTCCTATGTTCTCCACTCTTTGATGATTCTCCTTCCTCGATGGATGACAGGTACTCTTCATGTCCAAGTCCAAAAGTATCACTACATCTTCTAGGTGACCTAAACAATTCTTCAGAGTATGTCACTGCTTCATTAGGATTGTTCATCCTTTCATTGAGTTCCTTTTCAGATCTTAGTTCATTTTTTAGTTGGCTATTTTCTCATCTCAGATTTGTAATTTACACATCTTTCCTGCTCAAATCTTGATTAGTAAGTCGTTGTTGATTCACCATGTCCAATTGATTATTTGTCAACCTTTGCATGTCACATGTCCTTTCGTCTAGTCTTATAGATATTTGTCTTTTATCTTCTTCAGTCATTGTCTTGCCTTCTTCAACTTTCTTTTTCTGTTCAACAACTTCATAAAGTCTTGCTGATTGTATTTCTTGTTCTCTCTTCAGATTTCTAATGTCCTCACTCAATTTTTTATTTTTCTCCAATAGATCATTATAGCTTTGTCACTTTTAGTAGAGCTACCACTGTCAAATAGTCCTCTAGTATCTTCTTCTTGATATTGAGTTTCATTCTGTTGAATTGCCAATTCTCTTCTTCTGCTTAAGGATTTCTTCAGTTCGCATCTGGCTACTTCAAGATGATGTAATGTAAGTTGAATGTCAATCTTCTAATTCTCTATGATCTTTCCCAACTTACAAACCTCCATCTCCAAGACCTTTAACTCACAAGTGATTAGACTTCTTTAAGAGACTTAGCTCTGATACTAATTGTTGGAATCTATTATGGGAAAGTGAGATACTGAGAGGGGCAGTGAATGAGATATCTACCAATAATTCCATTTTGACATAAACTTACTTGCATAACATAAACATAAAATTAACTATTGTAATAGATCTAACATTCTAATCTTCATCTATGAAAATGAAACATAACACAAAGATTTTGGTTACCTAGAAACCCTTGAGAGGTAAAATTGGGGTGGGGATGACACCCACAAATATTCACTACTACAATATTAAATTTTTCCTTTTAGGGATACAAAGTTTGATCATAAACTAATGATCTACCCTATGAGGGGTCTGCCTCGCTAAGAGCTTTTAGACTTATACAATCTACCTTGTAAAAGGATTTAAACCTACAACAAAGTAAGCACTCAGTTAAGAGATTTACTTAGGCCTATTAGGACCACTCTGTTAAGAGATTTACCCTAATTCACTTGTTAGAATATCTTAGTACCTAATCCTTTAGTTTGCACTCTAATGCTGATAATAGATCTTCTCCTTTGAATACTGATTTGATCTCCTATATCAAAAATTATCTCTGTTATGTCCTTCACTACATAACTTGATCATTGATCTCTGCATGTATCAAATGATTCATTGTTCTATGTATGGGATCCTTCTTCTCACATATCTTTCATCCTCTCATACTACATTTTAGGGTTAAGATCTCATCTTATAAAGACAATAAATCAACTTCATAGATCAAGATCAATGATCTAGATTGTCTTCTTATGTCGCTTAACCATTCCCTAATTCTGATTGGTTCCATAGTTTACATAGGGATTAATGATTACAAATATAAAGCATAATCACCTCCATGATTTCCTCAACAAATAATAAATATAATGTAGATGTCGGTCAAAATGGTTTACCTAAGTGTTTGTGCCATTAAAAATATATATATCAAATTTGGCTTACTCGGCATATGAAATCTCTGGCACTCGGCATTAACTGTTCTTCATATACTAGTTCTCAGAACTGACATGTCTGTACACAACTCGACGTAAGCTTTCTCATCTATTACTGAAGTACTTGGTGACCTTTTGACTTTCTTGGCAATGACTATTGCTCAGTCAATATACAATATACAAGTCTAAACTTAACTCGGCCTATACATGATGACTCGGTCGCAGTGATGACTGACCAACATTGCCTAGAAAATGACTAAGTGTAAGACACTAATAAACAAAAAAACTTAGGGATCAATAGATAAATGCTATGAAAGGGGAAATTGATCAGATTGAAAAGAAAACCACTTGGTCACTGGTACCAAGACCTAAGGAAAATAATGTGATAGAAACAAAGTGGATTTTCAGAAATAAAGTCAATGAGAAAGGAGATGTGATAAGAAATAGAGCAAGATTAGTATGCAAAGGGTATGCACAAGAAGAAGGTATTGACTATGGTGATACATTTTAATTTTTTGCTAGATTAGAAGGTGTAAGGATATTACTTGCATATGTTGCCTATAAAGGATTCAAAGTTTATTAGATGGATGTTAAGTCTACATTTTTAAATGGAATTCTTGAAGAAGTGTACATTGAACAACTTGAAAGATTTGTTCAGAATTCTAACAAGGATATGGTATGCAAACTACATAAGGAACTCTATGGATTGAAGCAAGACCTCCGAACATGGTATGAAATACTACACTCTTATTTAGTTAAGATTGGATTTCAAAGGACAAGTGATAACAATAATTTATATTTGAAGTGTGATAGTACTGATAATATTTTGATTGTTGAGATATTTTTTGATGATATTATATTTGGAGGAAATGAGATAATGTCTAAATCATTTTCTAAAGATATGAGAAAGGAATTTGAGAAGTATATGATTGGAGAGATTAAATTCTTTATTGGACTTCAAATTCAACAAGTTAAAGATGAGACCTGCATAACATAATCTAAGTATATCAAGGAGATCCTAAAGACCTTCAATATGGAAGAATCAAAACTAGTTGTAACACTAATGCCTACTGGTTGTAAATTGTCAAAGGAAGATTACACAAAGGAAGTAAATGAGACGCTTTACCAATCCATGACTGGTAAACTACAGTATGTTGTACATAGTAGGCATGATATTTCACATTCAGTTGGTATTATGGCAAGGTTTTTTTCCAACCCAAAGAAACACATATGTCTACAGTTAAAAGGATATTTAGATATCTAAAAGGGACTGCAAATTTTGGTCTATTATACAAAAAATGAGGATATGTTGATGTTAAGGTATATACTGATGTTGATTGGGCAGGAAATATTGAAGAAAAAAAAATACAAGTGGTAGAACTTTCTTTTTAGGAGAAAGATTAGTGACATGGTTAATAAAGAAACAAAGTTGTATTTCACAATCTATTGTCAAAGCTGAGTATGTTGTTGCAACTATGAATTATTCTAACATTGTGTGGATCAAACAATTACTTGAAGGTATGCAAGAAGAGATTACTAATCCAGTTACAATTTATTGTGATAATACTAGTGCTATTAACATATCAAATAATCTGGTGATGAATTCAAAGACAAAGCATATATCTATTAAGTATCACTACTTGAGAGAGAAAGTACAAGATAAGCATGTGACATTGGAGTATGTGAATTCTAAAGAACAAATAACTGATATATTTACCAAACCACTACCAAAGGATGCTTTTGAGTATCTCTGAGGTAAGTTAGGTGTTCTTCCCCTATCCATTGTTCACTAAGGCATGATTCATGTTGCATAAATTCAAGTATTCAACAAAATATCTATCTTGTGAGTTGATGCTAGTGTTCACTCTTTAGGTGAAGCCTGAAGTTGTGAAAATTTTTGTGACTGCAATGAGAAATCTATATATTTGAGGTATAATGTACTACTTGAGAAATTTTTTTAGGAGTCTATATGTCTTTAGCATTGTTGTCAAAGAGGGAGAGAACCAATTGATTAGTAATGGAGAATATCAATGATGATTGTAGAAGAAGAATATTACTGATGCATTGATTGCATAAAGGATAATAAAGAAGAACAAAAAAAAGATGTTGTCAAAGAGGGACAGTATATAAGTTCTATTGAAGAAGATGATTGTTATTGAATGAGGGAGGATATGTACATGAGAATATCAAGTACAACAAAGGAGAAGTTACATCTCAGATGAATTATAAGAATGATAGTAAAGTGTACCATCATCAATTGAACACTGAGTATTGTTAGTGTTGTCATCAATGCCAAAGAGGAGATTGTTACTATAACTGATAGTAATGATTGGAGATTGATTAACTGATGGTGATGATGATGAAGACCGACCAAGATCAGAAGAATACAAGATAGTAAAAAGGTTAGATCATTTATTGTCTTGTCATTGATTTCAAGCAAGTGATTTTTGGTTTATATTATGTTGCCATATCATTCGGTATATGATATAAGTTGAATGAGTTAAGGAGAAGAAGAAATGAGATGTTGTGAAGTTGAAGAACTAAAATGGGCAACTGATATAGATTGTAAAATGATTAGATTATGTTGATATAATTGTTTTCTACCTAACATATGATTATGTTAAGTCAGTTAAGTATGGTAATGAAGATTTTTCAAGTCGATAAGAAAAAACAATTTTGGCTACTGAGCCGAAAAAGTCACTCAGTAAAGGTAAAAGGTAAAAGGAAGTATGATTCCTTAAAGGCAAAGGAACCAAAGGCACCGAATAGAAAAAAAAAAAAAGAGTTTCAGGCATCGAGCAAAGCTAACCAAAATTCAAAGTTATCTACTGAGCAAGGAATAGTAATTAATTACAAGGATTGGAATGACATTTAATGATTAAGCTATGATGAGCTGGATGGTTATGATGACAAGGAAAGTTCGAGATATCTACGAACTAGAAAATTCATTATGATGATCTATGGCTTAGATCTAAATGGTTAAAATAGAAGGAACAAGTTTCAAGAAAAGTTCAAGTTTTGAGGTGAAAAGAAAACATGTTACCGAGATCCAGATTCAAGGTATAATGAATTGGACAATTGAGATTGATCAAAGGAAAATGCAATAGAGGAGATTAAGCGGAAAAAATGTCGATATAAAGGATGGATTTGTATGAACAAATGGATGACAAATTGAAGAGTTAAAAAATCATCGACTGATGCAGTGAAGAAGGAACAGAGAGATTCCGAGTCAGAAAGCAAGATCTGATCAAGTGTTGAAGCTAGTGGAAAGTGAAGAATTAAAGTAAAGATAGAAGAGTGCACAAAGGATCTGGTTATGTAAAGATAGTTGCACATTTACATGTCAATATATTTATTGTTGGTTACTAGCATTTGTAATAGAGAAATCTCTTAACATACTGGACTTAATAGTCTTATTGTAAAATCCTTGCAAAAGGTAACATTCTAATCATGCCACTCCTAACAGGGTGAAGATCCTAACAAATCTAAGGTAAATCCCTTAACTGGGTCACACCTAACAGTGTGTATTATAATCTTTAACTGGATTGGCTCTTAACCTGGTGTACTTCAGAAGAGTATTTTCTTAGTGGGTGACAATTCCCACAATGATTTTTCTCAAAGCTAGGTTTCCATGTTAAATACTGGTGTTAAATGTGTTGAATGGTTTATGTTATTGATATACTATTTGATATAGCTTATTTACTGTTGTTGGTAAATAGTGAATTATGTTTAACCGAGTTGTCACCGAGTTAATTAGAGAAAATATTTTTAGGTATTTGGAATTAGGGATTACTGATTCACCCCCCCCCCCCCCCCCCCCCCCCCCCTCCCCCTCTTCGTAATCCAACATAATGGTATTTATTTCTTTATATCTAGTTATTCTTTCTTTTGTGTTCTTGAAGGTTATATTTATGTGGTATTATGCTAAAGAGAATTGTCTTTCCTCAAAGGGTTAATGCAATGGTGCAATGGTAAATTAACTTTATTTTTTCACAATAAAGGAATAGTAGTATGTTCTTGTGTCAAAATAATGAACATTTAATTAAAAGAAACAAATGATACTTAAGATTCATAATGAATATTAGGGGTCTTTCTAAGATTCTCTTTCCCTTTCAACATGTACAAGTAGAATGTGGCACTGTTGATCACCTTGTCTCTCAAGTTTGTGCAATGAAAGAGAAAATATATTAGAAGGAAATTAGTCACTAGACTTTTTTAATATGATGACTTGTGTGAGGATTAAGACTAGAGAAGATTCTATATCAAAATTGGAAGTTGAAACTTATGTATCTTTACTAGGGATGTTATACATGGTTGGTTCATCATGTAAGATATGTGTGCTACATATGTAAATCAATGTCTCTATATGGTACCCTAAAAGTCTTCTAATATCTTCTTCATTTTATTGTTCAAGTATAACTACTAAAAATGATGGAGTATCCCATAATTAATCTAGCATCTTCATTCCCTTAGAACTCAGGCTCACAATGTTGTAAAATGACATAGAAAGTCAATATTCTATCTCTAAAGGGGTTCTTCAAGGTTGAAATATGCCAATTTCATTATACATTAAATTTAAATATAGTTGTAATTTAATTACAAGTGTAAGTTTACTTTCTAACACAAATAGTGAGCTATCATACAATGTATAAACTTCTTAGAAACTTTAATACCTTACTTGCAATACTTTTTTTCTCTAAAAGGCATATATAGCTTGAATATATATAATAAAAGAGAATATGCATAGATATACAAATATACTGACTTGAAGCCTAATTAGAGAGTAATAGACCTAACCAACCTAAATGCACCAAATAAGAATAGACTAAGTATCATGGTCAAAATAAAAATATAAAAAAAAAACTTCATATACTTTCCTTGAGGATCTTACTAACATATATCCTTTTACATTAATTTTGTGGGCAATATGCCATCATCTTATGAGTTGAAAGGAAGCTAAGCAAGGGAAATCTAACAAAATTTGAATTTGAATTGTGTGAAAATGAAAGGAATGAATTACATTTATGATGTCGTTGTTGCACTTGGCATATTTTATAAATCTTGGTTTTAATAATACTTAGTTTTTCACCACATTTGTACCATTGTTGATGTGACTTGATAATTCCATTGGTAGCATTCAATATATCTATTGCCTCAGTGATGATTGCGACATTATAGATGACAATTATTGCTCAAAGTTATTTGAGCACAACACAAATGACATTGTAGCATCCCTTTAATGAATTGTCCTTCCTACAATATTTTCAAAGATTTGGGATACATCTCTAAAGTAGGAAATTTTTCTTTTTTCCTTTAGCAAGGATACTTCATATCCTTTACTTGAAAAATTTATCCTCAAATCTACACACATAATTATTATTAAAAAAAAAGATTCTTGATTTAGAATAGAGGCTATAGATCTAATAGGATGGCATTGCTTGAAAGGAAGTGGTCTCCAAGACTAAGGGAGCATCTTTTATTGGCTAGATAATTGGTTGCCCTATTAGCTTCCTTATAGTAGCGTAGAATGTGTGAATGAATATGTGGAAAACGTTCACAAGCCTCTTGAAGAACACACTTGATTTTCCAATTATTAACATCCATTTTCTCAAGGCATAATGTTCAATGAGGCTCATGTTTAATTACAAACATTTCCAATTTCATTTTGATTGCCTTGATCTAATCCTACTAATAGGGCTGAGGCTTTTACCACATTGTTTGATCAATTTGGAAGCTAAGATGATAACATTGCAACTATTTTTCCTTTCTGACATGAGACATATAGATTCCCCTTTATTTCTCTATAAAAATTCAATTTGTTGTAGTCTTCATTTGGCAATTTTCCCTTTACTTTCTATTTACTTTTGTAATAATGGTTTTCAAAATACTGACTTTAAAAGGTAACTTGATGTATTTTCATTTTGATAAAATTTGTGAATCACATGGAATAAAGCAAGAGTCAATCTTTTTATTTTTCAAATTATAGGCTAATACTTAATTACAATTTAGCTATTCCAATTTTTTCAATAACTTCATAATTTGAATTCTCTTCCTTCCTAAAAATTCTTTTGTTCCTTTCCCACCACAAGTTCCAAGTTACAAATGTTAAAGCCACTTTCCAAATGACTTCAAATTTTTTTTTCTATGTAGCAGTGGCCATGATTGGAATACACTAGTAAGTTATCCTGAAGAGAAGAATATCAATGAAGCTTGTTTATCATCCACATCTATCAAGAGTAGGAAGATGAGCAAGTAAGAAGCAAATGATTTCTATCCTCAATCAACAACTCAAAAAAAAAAAAGAGAGTTGCAATACCAAATGTATTTAGTCTTTGAATTGTTAGAATTCTTCCTTTTAGAGCCAACCATGTGAAAGCACCCTGTTTGGGAATAATTGCATCAGATGGGAAGCAATTAAAATTTCTCATTCTGAGACTCTGAGCATGTTTTGACACTAAAACATATCTATGCTTTACTGTGTAGCTACTTGAAGGAGATTGAGTCCAAATTAAGTTGTCTTTTAAGTTTGTGAGGTTTATCTGTCTTGATTTGAGGAGTTTCTCTAACAAGATACCTTGATCAAGAGGAATGTGTACACTTGAGAAAGCTATCCATTGTGAAACTAATACACCTTTAATATCCTTGATTATTCAGTAGTCTTTAACTCTTTCACACCAAGATTGCTTTAATACGACTCTTTCTTCTTGTAACATCTCATACTTATAAGTGGTGAGAAACCATTCCAAGAATCCTCCCAAAAGAGTGCCCGACATCTATCATGAACTACACAAGACAAACAGGGAAAAATTATCTCTTTGCATTTCATCATATCTTGTTTGCAATGTTATTTCAACTTGTTTTCACCAATTTAAAGTTAAATATGCATTCATAATTGGAGTCACGTGGTTTGAGTATAGTCTATTTCCCAACATTTATAATATACAATTTTCAATTTACAAATGCTCAAATTTGATTTTAGACATAGCTACATTAAAATCAACAAAACATAATTATGTGGAAAATTATAAAGTTACATTAATGTGAATTTATAAAATTCAATTTGCATCCACTCAACATTCAACAATGTCTATTAGAATTGTTAACACAAGTTTCAAAATTAATTGACATGTTTACAAATCATAAATGAGAAATTTTTTTTTTTGAAGATTACATATAACAACAAAATATACATTTTAATATTAGATTCACCAAATATGAAAGTTGAGAATCAAAAAATGATATGCATAAATGCAAATATTAACTTTTACCTTCAAATCTTCACCTCAGAATAATTTGCAAATTTGGCAAGCATAAACAAAGAAAATGGCAAGTATTTCTTTTTTGGATAAAATGCAAAATGCCCAAACATTTATCAATATTAGTATAAAGAATTAAAAAACCTAGCCCAAAGGAAAACTAGCTAGAGAAAGGTACATAACATATCATATGCAGAGGAGAAGACAAAACTTCATTGGGTTTCCTAGTAGAGTGCAAGACAAACCCATAAAAACTAAAGATATCAAACTATATTGTACCAATTATTGTATTCACACAAATTTAAAAAATATCACAACTCGCTATTTGCATCATCAAATCATGTGTCCTTGAAGTGGAGTTTGATGATTTGCATGAAGAACTTCAGGGAGGATGATAAACATGGGAAAGTAAAAGCTAATGGAAAAGCTCGTGTCCCAAGATGTCACATTCTCACAAGGTAACCAAGGAAAGGATGAAAAAAATTAAAAAACCTTAATAAAGGTAGAAAAGTGGAACCTAGTCAAACATGAGGAAAAGTCCAAAATAAACCATCTCCTCAACCCTCATTTCCTTACATAAGTGAAAAAGTTTTGCAAGATTTTTATAAAAGGAACAAAAAGTCAAAATGTGTGGCTTTTGTACATTTCAACATGTTGACAAATTGCATGTCAAACTTCACTCCCTACAAAAGTACAAGCACCTCCAAGACAACCCACTGAATATTGCAATTGTAAGATATGCACAAAATGGATTTGTTGAACTTTTTTTAACCTTATGTAATAGAAAAATGAGAATTTAAGTGTAGAAGGAGAGACAACGATGTGCATATGGTCAGGGAAATACAATATGAGATGTCATCATCTTATTTGGTATAGATTTTTTGAGGGAATTATAAATTTTCACGCGATTGTTGTACTTGTTGTTGTCTATAGAGCTATGTTCCCAAGCATTTACTTGTATTATCTCATGATCTATGTCAAAATAGCAGTGAGGGGTACAATGCCAACAAAAAGAGAAAAATGGATATAAGAAAATACTAATGGAGATAATTATAAAGGTTAGATGGGTTTCCAAAGAATTGGGGGAGTTGTATGTAAATTTGGTAAGAAAACAAAAAGTCTACAAAAGTATAGTGAAAGAAGGAAAAGAAGGTAAAAAGGTTGCACAAGAATGACTAAAAGGTTATAAGAGATGCTCTATGCTTGAAACGCAAGACAAGATTCTATATCTCCAATTATACGAACTCTCCTCTATAATTTTCCTTGATTAATTACCTACAAAAAGTTGAAAAATATCTTTCATACATTTCAAGCTATATAACATACATGACTAAGACATGCTTAATTTGTCATTTCCCTTCATCTTACTTCAAATTGATTTTATTTAAAAATTAATTTAAAATATATAAAAAATTATAATTCTTACCAATAAATGTGAAAAAGATAAACTATGCTGATATCCTAGTGAGAAAGTAGAAACCCAACCCATTATATCCTCCACGTGACATAGCTATCTATGAAATGCCAGCTCCTTTGATTTCCCCAATTCAAATTTAACAATATAAACGGGTAGCTAACTTTGATTTCATCGATTCAAATTCAAAAATATAAACGGTCATGCAAAAGCATGCTTTAGTTAGTTGGGCATCCTTAATTGCATCAGAATTAAATTCATAGGGATTGCATCTCTCCCACCACTGATTCTTGTCAATTATTCTCACGATCCTCCACAAAATTCAGTATGTAGTACTGATAGCCAGCAATATTAATTAGAGTCATAGTCACTTGAGGATCACAATCGAGCTGAGGCGCAGGATCACCGCAGCCGCTGTTCTTTCTTGCGAAGGGATAGTCGAAAGTTTGATTCCCACATTTGAAGGGTTCTGGGCAAGCTCGAGATGATGGTTATTGTGAAGATCAGAAAGAGGAAGCGCAGGGGATAGACAGGGGTTAAACTGGTAGATTGGCATAAATGAAGAGATAGGCCTCTGCCTTCCATTTTCACAAGAGTAAGTAGAAATGAAGTAAAGAGAGAAGATGAAAGGCAGATTAATAGCAGAGAGATATATGCGAGAGGAGGGGGAGAGAAAGAGCCGGCGCAAGGAAGAGCCAATTTGACTACTCTGATGCACCTATGGGAGGAATTCACTATGCCATTGAGGAGGAATGGCGTCCTCTTCTTTTGCCGTAATTCTGGGTGAGCGGCTTCTTGCTGGCAAGAAAGCCTATGCAATTGACGTCCGCTGATTTATGAGTATTTTTAGAGGTGGAGGAAACTTTGGTTCAGAGAAAAATAATACGTGCTTGCAGAGAATGCAGAGGAAGGTTCAATCATTCTTGTCTACTTATTGGTATGAGTTCTTGTCACATCTGTAGTTAGTTAAATTTGTTGTAGCAGCATTTTTGTGATGTATTATAGTCCGATTTGAATGTAAAAAAGTTTTGCAATTTTATTTGTAACTTGATTTGATCCTAGATAGTAGTTAGCAAGGTCTGACCCTTTTGCATTTATGATTTATTATAACATTGGAGTTTTATTTAGGGTCCCCTATCCTGTTGAACAACAGAAAATACTAACAAAACCACTCTTACATAACATCTACACAAACCTGAGAATAGTTAAGTTGGATATGAAAACCTACTCAAACTAAACTATCACATTCCCAAGATACAATAAAAGATGCCTTAGTGAAAACATAGAGCTTACAACATAAAAAAACTAGACCACTATCCACATGCTGCACCTTGTGGGAGTTCCTGCACACCAGCATGCTTCAATTCCAGACCATACAGAGGAGAAACCGATGCTCTATTATGAACACCCTAGCCAGAAACATGAATTGATTCTACCAGCAGAGCATTGTGACTCTTTTGCCAGCTCCAAACTATGATTCAACGCTCATGTATACACAGACAAAATGCTATTTGAATATGTAGGGGTGGGGGCAGGTCAAGGATACTATTTGAGCTTTAATAAAATAATTAGTAATAAATAAGGCCAATTAGTAGACCCTAATCATCTGCAACTAAAATTCTTACTCTTAAATTATAGACTGTTCCGCCATTTAAGAAAAATATTTCACATTATACAAAACCACCTATCTATCTAAAAGCAAGTGCAAGTACATGGCACCATGTCTTGCCTTGATTCTCATATCTTTATGGAGTTCTATACGATTAATAATAATTCTTTCTCGACAAGATTGAATCATTGATTATCATGTCATCAAGGGAATGGGAATGTCAACCTTATAGAATATTTGTACGTGAATTGTCTTTAAGCCATGCAGAGACAAATTATGTTGCTGCCAAAGGCTTGTCTTGAAGTTCAAATGGATTCTGATAGAATAGGATTTATTGTTGATAATTGGTTATCTTAGATAAAATGCGGTCTAAATGGTAAATATTTTATGATGTTCAATTAGATCGTTACATAAGCGTTTGTCATGTTTAGGGACTGATGAGTTGCATCTTGTGCCCAGTTCAAATGAGAATGATTGCTAACAAGTTATAAATTCGTGAAAATACATTGATGCGGAGAGAATTCATAGAATCTCAAAATCTTACTCAATTTGCAAAATGCAATATCATAGACTCACAAAATACCATTTTGGGAATTTTTTTATTTCTATCATCAAACTTACTTGATGAGGAGAAACATGAAACTTTAGAAAATCTTGTACATTAGGATTGTCTTTATTGCCACAAAACAGAGCACTAATATGCTTCCATTCAATAAGGATTCTTACCACAAAGTTTTACTCTTACAAACTTAGTTGGCTTACACAAAGTCTCTTATTTCTACAGTTTTTTTGCATCGACATTTTATCAAACAGTTTGTGCTCAAACTTATTTAAAATTCCACCACATGCATTTACATGGCTGTCTTAAAACTGACAGAAAGAGGCAATCTTCATATATTCACATGTTCTCTTGTATGAGACCAATAATAAACTGGTAATCCCATTCAATATAGAATAATGCATATTTTGCAACAACAACTAGTTCACCTTTGGTTATGTGACTCCTCATATCCTACAACCACATATTTCTTTTCACAAACCAATACCATGAATCAACCAAAACTGACATTTAAAACAGATTTTTTAAACCAAAATCTGCTCTAAAAGTGATTCCATATTTGGCCCAAGATTTCAGCTTAAAACCTTTTTAATCGATTTTGAATGCTCATGGACATAGAGCCAACTTGCATGTTCAAATCAAGCTATAGTCAATAATTAAAAAATGGAATCTTAAAAATATTAAAATGAAGTGAAATCTGTCCAAAATTCAGATTTTTGCCATGATTAGAAATCAGTAACTTCCACTCCCAAATTTGCTCCAAATTCAAGAAATGTTCCGTTATGCAAACTAAAACCAAGGATCGTTTTTAGATTTGATCAAAACATATTTTTGCACCTACATTAATGACTTTGGCTGACCAAGAAATGTCCAGACTCTTTGGTAATATGCAGCCCACTTAGTGCTGCTATAAACCTTTCTTAAAATCAGAAATTGAAGCCAAGTAAAACCAAATCCCAAGGGACTTTTTTGCAGATTTTCTATAACAGATTTTAGTACCAAAACAATGACTATATTTGGCCAAAAATAATGCCAAGTCAATTTGGTAATGAGCAATCCGATTGGTGCAAAAGGAACTCAGATTTTGAAACCAAAACAACCCGTTACCAAGGAAGATTTCAGCTTTAAGTAAAACTAATTTCTTTGCCTAATGTTTTAAACAAAAAAATTTCAATTTTAACACAATAAGATAGTCTCTTTAAAATGCAGAAATCTTTTATTTATTGCAATCTCTCTCTCTACAGATCAATCATTATGAGCAGGAGATCAAATTTATATCTTTGTCATTACAACTGCCGAGATCGGCTTCTCCATCCCTAAGAACTATCACAACAAAAACTTTTTAACCAGGAACACCTAATCAGTTCTTGGTAGTTATAAAAACTACTAAAAAGTAAACACCATCCATCATGTCCGTCTATTACATTGTGAAAATGTATTTCTCATGTATAAACTATTACATGGTTTATAGTTTATATTTAATCATAAATAATGATTAAATATGACTTCGTAGGTCCCTTTGGACTTTAATTGAATTTGTTGTGCTTCTAGTATTCTGGTGTTTTCTGAGGTGCTCCTGCACCAAACTCCCGGGGATGAAAGAATTCAAGGTCCCCTTGAATTGTCCACTTCTTTCGACTTTTCCAATTTCTTTGCACCATAATGTGCACACTTGCAAGTAAAACATGGATGATCTCCACTTGCTCCATATTGTGTTGAGAAATCACACATATGACCTGCAATTTGACATGAAGATTGTTAGCACAAAAATATTATCGGCATGAAGATTGTTTGAATCCTCTTGTTGAATCTGCACGTCCTCAAGATCTTCCTTATGTACTTCACAGTGCTTTTCAGCAACAATAACTATTTGTGTACTAGCAACAACTTTGTCTTCCTCATGGCTATCAACTCGTTTCACTTCATGAATCTCAAAAGACTCATTTATTACTTCTTCCTTCAACAAATATTCTTGGCTATTGTTATGTGCTACAAAAATCTTACTAGGAGAGTTTTCAATCTCTTTCTCATCACAAACTTGATCAAAAACTATATCAGCACTGCACTCTTTCTTTGCTTCTTCATTTAGCAAATTAGTATGATCCAAAATGTGCTCAACAACATCCTTCTTATACTTCTCTATGCATTTTGTAAGTTTCTGCAACTTAACTTCATTCTCCTCTAGTGCTCTTTTCAAACTTCTTATCTCCTCTTGTATCATCCTCTTCTTTTCTCTTTGTTTCCTCTCTTCTTCTTCTCTTTTCTTCTTTTCATCTATCTTCTCTTTCTGTGAATCCTTACTCTATTGATACCTCCTAGAAAGGTATAATCTTGTAAGAAAGACCATATCTTCTTGCCCCATTGTACCTCACTAGGTTTCTCTCCTCTTACCTAGTTTCTTGGCTTCTTCACAGGTTCTTTCAACAACCTGACTACCCACATTGTTTTCCAAACTGCCCTTGCCCAGACCTTCTGGGCTCTGATACCAATCTGATGTGGAGAGAATTCACAAAATCTCAAAATCTTACTCAATCTGCAAAATGCAATGTCATAGACTCACAAAATACCATTTTGGGAATGTTTTTATTTCTATCATCAAACTTACTTGATGAGGAGAAACATGAAACTTTAGAAAATCTTGTACATTAGGGTTGTCTCTACTGCCACAAAACAAAGCACTAATATGCTTACATTCAATAAGGATTCTTACCACAGAGTTTTACTCTTACGAACTTAATTGGCTTACACAAAGTCTCTTATTTCTGCAGTTTCTTTGCATCAGCATTTTATCAAACAGTTTGTGCTCAAACTTATTTAAAATTCCACCACTTGCATTTACATTACTGTCTTAAAACTGATAGAAAGAGGCAATCTTCATATATTCACATGTTCTCTTGTATGAGACCAATAATAAACTGGTAATCCCATTCAATATAGAATAATGCAGATTTTGCAACAACAAATAGTTCACCTTTGGTTATGTGACTCCTCATATCCTGCAACCACATATTTCTTTTCACAAACCAATACCATGAATCAACCAAAACTGACATTTAAAACAGATTTTTCAAACCAAAATCTTCTCTAAAAGTGATTCCATATTTGGCCCAAGATTTCAGCTTAAAACCTTTTTTATCGATTTTGAATGGTCATGGACATAGAGCCAACTTGCATGTTCAAATCAAGCTATAGGCAATACTTAAAAAATGGAATCCTAAAAACATTAAAATGAAGAGAAATCTGTCCAAAAATCAGATTTTTGCCATGATTAGAGATCAGTAACTTCCACTCCCAAATTTGCTCCAAATTCAAGAAATGTTCAGTTATGCAAACTAAAACCAAGGATCGTTTTCAGATTTGATCAAAACATATTTTTGCACCTACATTAATGACTTTGGCTGACCAAGAAATGTCCAGACTCTTTGGTAATATGCAGCCACTTAGTGCTGCTATAAACCTCTCTTAAAATCAGAAATTGAAGCCAAGTAAAACCGAATCCCAAGGGACTTTTTTGCAGATTTTCTATAACAGATTTTAGTACCAAAACAATGACTATATTTGGCCAAAAACAATGCCAAGTCAATTTGGTAATGAGCAGCCCGATTGGTGCATAAAGGAAATCAGATTTTGAAACCAAAACCACCTGTTACCAAGGAAGATTTCAGCTTAAAGTAAAACTGATTTCTTTGCCTAATATTGTAAACAAACAAATTTCAATTTTAACACAGTAAGACAATCTCTTTAAAATGTAGAAATCTTTTATTTATTGCAATCTCTCTCTCTACAGATCAATCATTATGAGCAGGAGATCAAATTTATATCTTTGTCATTACAATTGCCGAGATCGGCTTCCCCATCCCTAAGAACTATCACAACAAAAACTTTTTAACCAGGAACACATAATTGGTTCTTGGTAGTTACAAAAACTACTAAAAACTAAATACCATCCATCATGTCGGTCTATTACATTGTGAAAATGTATTTCTCATGTATAAACTATTACATGGTTTATAGTTTATATTTAAATTTTTAATCATAAATAATGATTAAATATGACTTCATAGGTCCCTTTGGACTTTAGCTGAATTTGTTGTGCTTCTAGTATTCTGGGGTTTTCTGAGGTGCTCCTGCACCATACATATAATCATCTAATCCCTTTCAAAAGGAAACGTCCTTAACTATTGAATATGACATTTTGTAGAAACTTACTAGTACAACTGACTATACAAATAGGAATTTATGCTCTACAATTGTAAGAAGCTAAACATGTGCAAAAACAATCATTTTCAAAATCAATCTTGATTGTTTGGATAAATATTCATTGCAAATTGGGCAATGCATTAATATCAAAATCAATGCTATTACTTGCACTAGTAAATGGACGAGTGACAAACAATGAATTGTCATAGTCAGTATAGTATGCACTATATCCCACTTATGGTAGACAGTGAATTGGCATATTCGGAATGTTGTCTAAACATGTTAAGGTTATGAGCATCTCATTCTTTGCAGGAAAAGGGAAGGGTAAAATTGTGACCAAGGAACCCTATAAAGTGTGATTTTCGAGCATTTTTAGAGGCATAGAAACCTCATAATGTGAGCAATGGTGGAGACAATCTTAGGGCAGCTTAAAGGAAGGAAATAATACGTGTTTGTAGAGAAAAATGCAGAAGAAGGTTCCATCATTTATTATAGCGTTATAAATTTGTTGTCCTCTTGATTGGGATTTTTGTTGTTCTGATTTTGATTTTGTTTATTACCCATTTGGTAATTGTGTTGCTTTGTTATAGTTTTTATAACTCATTTATTTTATTCAAAAACAAATTAAATTGGTTGTTATTTTGTTTTTTCTATTGTGCTCTCTATTTATCGTAGTGATACAACTTTGATGTCCTCTTGGTTAGGCTTTTTTGTTGTTCCAATTTTGGTTTTGTTACCCCCATTTGGTAATTGTGTCGCCTTGTTGCATTTCATATAACCCATTTATCTTAATAATAAAAAAAAAAAATCCATGTAAATTCTCTCAATTTAATAGGATTTTGCCACCTCCTGCCTAGTCAATCATGATTTACTCTACAAAGCAATCCGCATATACCTTACACTAATATTTTCAATCCATCAAGTAGTCCCTTGAGGTGTAAATAAATGCTCCTATAATGGTGATCTTTTTGCAAACTACACAATATTTTTCTCATTTTAGCATTTGACAAGATATTTCCTTGATCAGGTCTTCATATGGATTTCAGTTTAGGATTGCTTAAGACTTCTTTGATTGCATTTATTCTTAGCATTCAACAACAAAATATTTACAATGATTGAAAATTTTGAATCTGTCATAATTAGATATAATTAGATCCTGAGCATTTTGCTAATAAATGTTTTCCAACATTGACCATCTACCAAGGATTTATTAGTTGATACTAAGTTTTCAGCATGCGTGCTAGCACATTTTCAACTCACTCAAGGAATGTCTTTTTGTTTGCAGATTTAAAAATTGTCACTCATTTTGATAGCTGATTCTCACAATGGTAGGGTGTAAAAGCAGCATGGGAGAGCTTAAATAATAGGAAGAGCACCAAACAAGCTACAAAAGTAGGTTTTCTCTTGTCTGATATTGCAAAAAATAATGAAATAAATAAAATTGTGGAGGGTTTTCATTTTTCATTGGAATGCTTGGATTTTCTTATTTGCAGAGGGTTTCCCATTATTGATCATTTTGTCTTGATTTAGATAAATACATTGTAGATGGTATCATTTTTATTGTCATTATTTAAAATATTACATTGCACCAAATATATTTGTGTAAATGGTTATGCTAAAATTTGCATATAGTTTTGATTTATTTTCCATTTCTTGTGATTTATTTTCTACGATCACAACTAATAGGTTTTATAGCTCTAATAAAGACTTCTCATTTTTCTGCTAACTTCATGTAGAAGCACCATTTTGGACTTGAATGTAATGGGCACCCCTTAATGCCAAAAAGGAAAACTAAACAACTGCTGGTAGGAATTTTGTCAAACAGTTTGCATCCAACTTCTTATTTCTCCATTTAATATTTTACCGCTTATAACTTCGAAAATGAAGCATTTGTTTGTTTGTTTGAGTTTTTTGCATGGAATTGAAATCATACAACATAACAATAAAGAAACTACAATAATATGCAAACTGGATATTGAACTGCTGCTGATAAGATGTTATTTTCAGAATTTAATAAAATCAAATACATGGCAGATTATCAACTCACTAATTACTCCAATATCATTGGCATAATACTCCAGCCCATGCTTTCAAACTTGCTTCTACAGTGACGTGAATAGTACCGTGTGAATAGTGCCACGTGAATAGTGTCGCGTGAATAGTGCCACATGAACAGTGTTGCTACAGTACTTTGTCTTTCAAACAGTCCACTACCTTCATAAAATCATTCCCTCAAAGCGGCATAAGCGTCGGACAAGTAGTGAAGAAGATATGAGCAAAATATCAAATCTGCCTGTAGCTGGAAATGCAACCAAACTACCTGATAATGAAGCTGATAGCAATGGATTCCAAAGGCCAAACCCCAAGGGAATGACGTCTAGAATGTTACAAGAGAGGATAGACGTTCTCTAATGCCAAGAACAAATCTGCAACTCACAGACCAATTTCTTCTCATATTCAACCTATCTAATGAAGCCACAAACGCTTCCTTTTATTCTATTTCCAAGGGTCGACTCAACTCTCATGGGCAATGTGGGATAAAAGATGTGCAATATAAAACATATATTAAAATATCCACTTATGTCTCCCTTGGGTACACATCCCCATAAAATAAATATTAAAGTAACACTTTAATATTTTACAATTAAATTAAATGTTACTTTAATAAAACTTCAGGCATTAAAATGTATTAGCAATCAGACTCCGAATAATGCGAGTGATAGCTCGTCGGAAAGCTCTCACCGAGGAGTATCAAATCCAATCACCAAAACTGGCCTCCATTGTGTCCTGCTGACTTACTAAAAATAGTAAGTATGCTTGAAACTGAGTAAATCAACTTTGTTTTGGCCCAAACTGCAAATCAATAATTGTATATGTTACAATGTAGTTAATATTAACAATCGGTTATGAAGGGTCATGACCCTACGTAGCATAAGCCATGTATGGTCATGGCTCTTCAAGACATGACTATTCAAAGGATATAAATGCATATTGATGGCTGGTGAAAAGATCAATCACAACGGTAATCTATTTCAATACAGCACTCATATATATTCTCTATAGGACGATCTTGATTTCACAACATGGTATCAGAGCCTAACCTATAAGAGAATAAAATATATTCACAAGCAATTGGTGATAAATTGGCAGCGATATTGGTGACGAAATTCTATATATGTTCTCAGTATAGACAACATATATAGTAGTCCAAACAAAAAATAGAGGGAGGAATACTAATACTCAGTCAGCATGCCCTTAGGAGGGAGTCATATGCATGTCAGCGATATATGAACAAGCATCGAATAGGGAAGAAGACGAAAGGGCTATTGACGGATATATTCAGAAAAATGTATATGCCAGGAATCAGTTTGGAGTTATGGAACAGACTGGAGATATGAGTATAGCGTTGGGCATTGATCAAGCATGAGACTCTTGCTTATGGTGAGGCCATCTACAATATCATCCATTTCCGGCTAGGGAAATATAAGGGAATAAGACTAATTACATCGTCAATTCTGTATGAGGAAAATAATAATTACATGGTAGCCGCTTGCACTGGGATACGATATGCAATAAGAATTAGAAGGGGATATTGATAGTTGTCAACAACTGATTGACTTGGCATCCAGGTGGAAGAACCCACTATCTGTCCCTCCATATTGGACTATATAAAAATTCATCGGTAGATGTATATCTCCTGTACATAGACAATTGCACTCCACCGAATCACATTCCAAGCTCACTCTCCTTCACAGACTTATATAAAATACTTGAAGACACCATTGTTAACGGGACTAAAGGGGGGAATGGATATATTTGAAGTATAAGAATTATTAGGCAGTTTTCATACAAGTATCGAGGGATTCCTTTCATTTTTCTTAAGACAAAAACATCTTGTCCAATAGGTTCAGGAGATAATTATGGAAGGCGATGATAATCACTATGGTCTCTATCCTCATCGGTGGAGTGGAGTATATTGTAGATGACGCTAGCCATCCTCTATACTCGATGAACATCTGAGTTCTTATTTTTACAAACAAAAATGAGAAGATGACAGTTTGAAAAAAAGGGATCTTTCTATATTCAATTCACTACAGAGTGTTATTAGATTTTATCGCTAGTGATGCATCGATGAATATCTCCACTACATAATCAATAGCTAAATCAATTAATGGTGACAGACGTTCGAATCAATTAATGGTAAAAGACGTTATGAATCAATGGACGGTGACTGGTGGTAACAATGTTTCTGAGATCGAATATGATTATTATTGGCTAAGGGCATGATTGATAGCATAGAAGTTATCATATTAATTGATAAGGCTTGGGATGATGTCTAAATTAGTGCAAACACCAATGATTAAATAATTATTGATTATCATCCCTATCCATAATCGATATCATAGGAAGAATATACATATATGAGATAAATGGATACTCTCATAAAAATGAAAAGAAAGATATTAATAAACATTGCAGAGTATATTATAGATGGTTCGTACTTATATCGTAGGAGCCTGGAGGTATGAAGGTTGTCATAAGACATTCCAATCACATTTTAAGGGCAAATATTGAAGAGGATATACAAATAGTAAAGATGCAGATAGATATATAATTACAGATCACATAAGGTCATAGTATATAAATCATAGCATATTATTTGTCGCAAACTTACGTTGAAGAAGGATCACGTTATATAGCTACAAGATTGCATCAAAATAAAGTATAAAATACAAGGGAATACGTCAGGTCTTATTTGTGTATTGGTTGATCACTGTTGGATAAAGGTCACAGAGAACCTTTGTTCACTACTTGAAAATATTTGAACAGATAAGTTTCTCATGTTTTATTAATCCATATGAATTTGCAGTTTGTAATTCATTAAATAATAAATTTTGTATGCTACTATCATTTTTATGATCGAGATAGTTTAGCTTTATGAACTATTCATAATCTATCTCTAACATCTTCAGAAAGGTCAATAAGTTGGCAAAATTTAGCTTCTAAGGAAATAGATGATTCAATCAACTTGGACTAACTCGATCATATTGATTGAGAGGGAGTTCACTATTGAAGGTAAAACAATTATGAGATTATAGTAGTGGGAACTCGTGGATAGAATCCCTGATTAAGGCATTCCTTACATCATGAGACTACAGCTTATTGAGATAAACATCATACTAGAGGTCTTTATTATCTTCCCTCAAGTCCAAGAGGGGGTGTTAATGTTGTGGCCTTGGAAAGGATCAAAATGCATCTTATGCTAGCCGATGTAACCTTATGACTATTCAAATTATTCGTATTGGTTCTCTCAGGAAGGAAGGTATGAAGTGACATCCTGCAGTGACACTGAGTTGAGTATATAAACAGGGTATGCCTTCGTGACAGAGGGAGAAGCTAAAGGATATGCATCTGTGGACATTCAAGGATCTTGATTCTCTAGTAATCAAGAAATTGTAGGAGAGAATTATGGTTATTACCATGTGAGAAGGCTATATGTTAGAGGGAGAAGCTAGAAGATCAAATTAAGTTGGCACCCTAGGATCTTGGTCATACAAATTCAGAGGGAGTGTACCATGTCAAGATGGTGTATACTTTGTAAGCTCAGAATTCACCAAGACTATGAGATAGTGTGAACAAACGACCGATATTCTTACCAAACCCCTTGCTAGAAAGAAGATTGTATACTTTCAGATAACCTTGGTATGTTGAGGAGTAAAGCCTCAGTTGAAAAGAAGGTTTCAGCTTCAGTGATCCATCATTTTGTATCTTAAATAATTCTTGTCTTTGATAGACAAGT